>LPNX010821855.1:30683-59712 GCA_001517045.1 Pseudotsuga menziesii | reverse complement strand
TATAATTTAAGTTTCTATATCAAATATGCATATGAGAAACTATTGAATTATAGAAACTGATACGAGTAGATTATTATAGTATTTGATGTATTCTCTCCCATAGTCCATTTCTGTGATTGATGGCGAGCACCAGAATCCATCTGCAATTTCTGGATTTTGTTTTTGTTTTGGCATCTGCGAGCACCAGAATCCATCTGCAATTTCTGGATTTTGTTTTTGTTTTGGCATCTGGATTTTCCCTTCTACAATTTTCACTTCTAATAATGCAGCAATTATGAACTGATCTCCAGCTTAGATCCAGCAAAGCACATTATCTCTTTATCTGCAATCTGCGATTTTCACTTCAAGAGAAATTATATAAATTTGCTTTTCTACTCCATTTCTTTAAATGTATATCCATATATGCATATATCAACCGGGTTGCATCTAATTATACAGTCATTTTAAAGTTGGTATTGGATCTAGCTTATGTCTTCTCGGCTTTCTGTTAAGAAAAAAACTGTATAATTGAATTACTGTATAAGAAGTATGTTTTCTCTGAATGACTTCTTGGATTTGCTTCTTTGTATCGAGGTGGTATCTAATTAGAATTTGTCTGAGGTGACTTCTTGGATTTGTCTCGGGTATGCGAATGCGTATAATTTAAGTTTCTATATGAAGTATGCATATGAGAAACGATTGAATTATAGAAACTGATACAATTCCTTTGCCTGTGAATTGCAAGAACAAGATGCTCAGCACAAAATGCAGGCCCAGCACCAGCGGTATGAAGGAGACGAACAATAATCTGACAACTCGATACATAAAAGAGCGTGCATAATCCATTTCCCACGTTCGTTTGGACTCTGCATACATTAATCCGATTGTAGGTTTCTGTTCTTCAATGGATTTCTCTCATTTACATCTCCAAACCCTTAGGATTCGTCTAAATTTTGTCTGATCATTAATCATTAAGATAGCTATTAAGAGTATTAAAGACGGCTGCCGCGGCCTTGGCCGGAAATTGACTAGCTTGAGATATAAAGGTTGGTTCTTCAACTGCTCTTGCATTAAAGCATGCCAACAAGTTAATTTAGCTGTCTAATATAACTGCCAAATTTTTTAGCTTAAAATATGTGAGACGTTTTCTGAAGCAAGCGATCTGAAACTCCAATCCTCGGGAGTCAAAATGAGTGGACATCATTAAACAAGACTTTTCAAACGTATTATTTTATAATTCAAATGTATTAGTGATATTTTGAATGCTGCATAGATTTGAAGATTTAATTTGAAAGACTGTATATTTTCACAATATTTGTGGAGATATATTTTTTTAAGCTATCATCATAGAGATGTGATGAACATCTAATTTAATCATATAGGGTTTGGTTGGGTCTATACGCAATTATGTACTTATTTTCGAGACACGTAAAAATAAAAGTTTAGTATTCCTTTTTAAATATAAAATGTGAACATTTTACATAGAAAAATATTTACATCAAAAATTATAAATAAATATACATATACACCTAAATTTATTATAGTATTTGATGTATTCTCCCCCGTAGTCCATTTCTGTAATTGATGGCGAGCACCAGAATCCATCTGCAATTTCTGTATTTTGTTTTTGTTTTGGCATCTGCGAGCACCAAAATCCATCTGCAATTGTTTTTGTTTTGGCATCTGGATTTTCCCTTCTACAATTTTCACTTCTAATAATGCAGCAATTATGAACTGATCTCTAGCTTAGATCCAGCAAAGCACATTATCTCTTTATTTGCAATCTGGGATTTTCACTTCAAGAGAAATTATATAAATTTGCTTATCTCTTTATATACAGTCTTTTTCTATCAAGAAAAAGACTGTATAATTGAATTACTGTATAAGAAGTATGTTTTCTTTGAATGACTTCTTGGATTTGCTTCTTTGTATCGAGGTGGCATCTAATTAGAATTTGTTTTTAAATTATTCAATGAGATTCTATATATCTAATGACTTGAATAATTTATATAATTAGGATTTGAGGGGTTTCATATATCTAATTAGAATTTGTTTTTAAATTATTCATTCCATTTCTAATGGAGTGAATAATTTATATAACTGAAATAATTTGTTTACATTTTTTTATATTTTTGTTATTAGAATTTGATTGCAAATTCTTTAAAATGTATTTAGTTTAACATTTATATAGTTAATTAGCGTTGTTTAGAACCATACAACACCTTTTATGTTTTTAAATTTTGAGATTTTATAAAAACATAAAAAAATCCTTTATGCTTTGAATATTATTGATCAAAATGCATATTTTTGACATTGTTTTTGTTTTATAAAGGATTACATACTAAACCATTCAAATTTGATCTTCAAGATGTCAAATACTAATGGGAAACTGAATAACAACAATGTTGAAGATGTAAGAAGCCAACAACTACAACGAGTTAGAAGGCAAGCTTTCTATCAAATGCAACAACTCATTGAAATTGAAAGAGAAGAAACGAGGAAACAAAAAAATGAGAGACAAAGATTGCGGCGAAAAAAAGATCAAAAAGAGAAGAACAACGAAAAAAAGATCGTGAAAGGAAAAGATTGCAGGTGCAAAGTCAAAATGAGGAAGATAGGGAGGAGCATAGAAGTCAAAATCGTGACAGAGTAAGATCATACAGGCAAAGAAAACAACACGGTATAACTAACATAATAGCACAAAATGAACCCATTTCTCTCGTGGGTGCCAATAACCCATCCAATGGACATATGGTTTTAGATCATGAGCAACTTCATACAATGTCCAATGTACCAATTTCTCATGAATAAGAAGTGATTGCCCATAAAAAATTTCGTGAAAGAATTGATAAATTTGCTCATATGAATATCAAATATTCTACTATAAAATTACATGAAAGAAGCTTAAGAATAACAATGTAACAATGTAAGAAGGTGAATAAGAAGAATGTGATATGATGGAGATATTGTTTTAAAACAGATATATTTGATATTCATACTGAATATAACACATATTACAAATAAAATTATATTATAATAATGAGTAAAATAATAATGTAAAAATTGGATTATAAAATATTCTACTGTAAAATTCAATTGCAAAAAAAACTAAAAACATATACATATTGTGGATCATCTAAAATATTAATGTTGCCGCCCACGACTGGAACCAACTTAGATTCATCTTTACCCGGCTCTATCATGCGCCGAGAGGGATCAAATATTTCGAGGTGCAAACCCTGCTTCAACAATTGCACTCCAAAACAGGGTTTGCACCTCAAAATATTTGATCCCTCTCGGCGCATGATAGAGCCAGGTAAAGCTGGATCTAAGCTGGTTTTAGTTAAAAATTAAAAGGAAAACTGTGTACCTCCTTAGAGTCCCGACATATTCTTTCCTTGTCATGCGCTGCATCTCTTGGAGGTCATCTTTGTATTGGCTAATCTGATTTCACACAAGGGGAAGCTTTATCGTTAGGATTGGGAAGCATAAAAGGTTTATGAAACGCGTAAACATATAGAGTGGTAGTGGGAATTTTTAATTATATTTCTAACCCGTAGATGTCGTTTATTCTACAAACTAGGAGGAATAAGTTGTCGGTTAATCAAACAAGTATGGGTCAGAAATTCGAGGAGAGATCATCAAATTTTTTGCGGATGAATGGTCCTTACAAGTCAGTTATTCGACAAATTCGGAGCAATAAGGTGTCGATTAATCAACCACGAATGGGTTAGAAATTTGATGACACATCATCACATTATTGTCGTGGTTTGTGGTCCTTGCGTGTTAATTATGTTACAAGTGGTTTTATTTTATTTATGAAGGCTTGTTGCATCTATCGAATATTCGATGAATTTTTATCGATGTTTAACAAAAACAATCTCTGTCGGATGTTAGATGAAGTGTTCTTAAAATTAAGAAAAATATGTCATCGAAGTTTGGGTTAAAATTTACTAGTCATGGTATATAGGTGGATTATAGAGCCTTAAAAAAGTGGTATGTGATTATCATGCAAGGAATAGAATATATGCATGGGAAGTTTGTGGAAGACAACTAGTTTAACTACAAGAAGGCCGGCAGGCAATAACAGTTAGCTAGACTTAGACAAGTAGGAAATTACAACTACATAAAGAACGAGTAACACATTTAATTAGTTTGTGGCACTTTAATTCTGACCTATAGGTATTCACTTGCCACAAGTTAAGCCTCGACTATTCTTATTATAAACTTAAACCTAAAAAATAAAAATAAAAACCTCATTATATCACTTAAGTATTATATGCAGAGTAAATATACCTTCTCTTCTCCATTTTCACTTCCTCATCCCCTTGCCATTTCTACAAAGCACATGAGTACAGGTAGGGTTGATGATTTTGCTTCAAATTTCCAACCTGCAAGGGAAAAATATGCAGCCAAGTGTGTCTTCTAAAGGAAAGGAAAAAACCCAAGTAAGGAAATTCAATTTTGAAATAGTAAATGTATATAAATTTATATCCAGTTGTGTAATCTAATTTTTTATGCTCTACAATTATCAATATGGGATGCATGAAAACGAGGAACTAAGGAACTAACTAACATACCAACCAAAAAAAACCTTTGTTTCCCTGAAAACAAATCCAAAAGAGCCCACGCATCGTAATGTCCCTAAAATTCATAATTAAAAAAAAATCGTAGGCTAATAAAATACTAAATTCAAGGACATCTTTAAAACTTCTGCGAAATAAAAATTGTTTGTAAATATGAACCTACGTTCTATAGGCTTCTTTTCCTATATGTATTTCGTGTATGATGACAATTTTTTACATGATGTTGTTCTATGACTTTGACATGTTCATAATTTACTTTTCTTGTGTATTAATTACGGATATTTGTCGACACTTATGCTGTTTTATGTTTTACTTTTGTTTACATGTCTTTAAATTCATTTATGGTTTTATTTATAAAGAGGCTAACTTACCTTTGTATGTCAAGGGGTGGAGTGGTGGGGTTCTATCCCTTAACGGTCCACTCAGAAAGGTAAGGATTCCTA
Source organism: Pseudotsuga menziesii (assembly GCA_001517045.1). Classification (NCBI taxonomy): domain Eukaryota; kingdom Viridiplantae; phylum Streptophyta; class Pinopsida; order Pinales; family Pinaceae; genus Pseudotsuga; species Pseudotsuga menziesii. The sequence continues at coordinate 54,704 of LPNX010821855.1, read as the reverse complement.
TTGCTACAGGGTTTACTTAGTTCGTATTGAACTAAAGCATGTATTTATTTTCTTGTATAGGTGATTTCATCGGTGAACTCAATCCTATGGTCGTAGAGACAAAACATCCTACATTTTACAGTAAGCTATACCTTCACTAAGATATTCGTATGCATAAATGTTTACAAGAGAACCAAAGTCCTAATCCTAAACTAAACCTTAAAATCCTATGATAATAAGTGTTTGTAACTTATATGTATGCATGTTGTAATTATATGCTAAGATTTTAAAACCTTAGATGCAATATAATATATGGTTGAACTTTATAGTACGAATGGTTTATGGCTATGGCATAAACATATGCCATCGATACTATGGCTTAACTATGCAAATAGTAAGATGATGGAGGGTTTAAGACCTAGGCGATGGGGTTGGTAAATGATGGTGTATACGACATGATCCCAAACTATATCGTAGTGTGTTTTGATTTATGCGATAGTGGTAGACAGGGTGGAGAATTAATTGAGCCTTAGGAAGCATGGGAAGAATTCCCCAAGCGCTATGTAGGGTTTCGATATTGTTTATTTGGTTTTCATTATGGTGGAGGTTATGGTCTCGCGCTCTTGGTGAGGGTTGCGTACCAATCAGGATTCCACACTCTTCAATAGGTATGTGTTTCGACTCTTGTTTGTACATTTGTAATGTTTATTTGATTATGGTTTGAATAACGCATACTTCCGATATCCTTTGTTATGGTTTATGTAGGTGGGAAAGCATGGGCACTCTTCATGGCTTGAGGGCAGTGCCATAGGTTTCTTGCGCAACCAATCTCTCAGTAAGCCTTGAATTTGGAGATGGCCTTACACATGTTGTGTGTCTTAGTAGAGGATTTGACCTTGGTTGTGGGAAATGAATCATTGACTCATTTCATTGTTTGGGGTTTGGATAAATGATTGGCATCTATATAGTCAACTGTGTATCCTTCCATGGTTCTTCCAAATGTAATTTTTGGATAAATGTTGACTATTAAAAATTGATTCGGCTCTGTGTATATAGTTTATTGTTGGAAACGAAATGAATTTTATTTTATTTGACTTTAAATGGAAATATTTGTTTTGGGTAAACAACTGTGTGGTTCTTTTTATGATGCATTTTATTTTATTTTACAATGCCATTGGCACGATGATTCGACTATGTAAAGTAGCAACATGTGGTTTTAATTAAATAATGTGCTTGGGTTTGTTCTGGTAGCTGTAAGAATGAAGATCGGTTTTTATCGTTGATACACAACATGGGTTTATTATATTAAATGTGTTTATGGTTTAAGTGTTTACTATGCATAAGATGGTGAGAGTAACTCTATTTTGTCATTTGATGTATAGTTGGTTATATTAAAACCTTTACGGGAAGCCTTAGAGGCAAAACCCTTATTGAATGCTATAGCCTGTAATGTGTTTGATTGATTTGTTTGAAGCCTACATTATTCAATATTGGGATAATATTTAAGTGGACTTGTGGTTTGAGGGTTGTAAGCCCATGATTCATTTATATGATACTTTTATAATGGTTAATGGTTTCCCACTAACGTGAAGCATTGGGGATCACTCTCTTTTTATAATTAATTAAAACTGTAAATGGTTTGTTTCATTTAGTTGATATTGTTTTGTCTATAATTTAACAAATGAAATAAAGGCTCGGAGTCAATCCTTTATGGGATTCAATGGCTAGTCTATGATAAATATTTTTAGAAATGTTTTAATGTTTTCATAGAATGGTTTGGAAAAAAATGTGTTTATTATTTTTCTATTGTTTTAGTAATGTTGTTTTTGTTTGGTGTTTTAAGAGGATTTATATGATAGGAACAAATATGCTTGGCTCGTCGTATGAATCGAAATCTGCCACCGTTTGGATTTATGTTGAGGGTTTGGATTAATGAGTTCAGATATTTTATCTCTCATCTATTTATTTGTAATTATAAACGGTTTATTTAAATGTTTTGATATAGAGTTTATATAATGTTTTAGTTTAAGGAATGAAGGAGTTTAATTAGTTTTAATTAAAATTACAATTTATTTTACCTAGTTTTGTGAAATGTGTGGTTCAACTTTATAATAATGTTTCAACAAGATCTAGCAACTAGTTATCAAACAACTAGGGTTTAAATCTATATTTGCTCTTTGACATTTGAATTATTATAGAACTATTTACATTTAAGAACTATAAGAATTTTAACTGTAAACACCTCTCTAGGAAATAAACGATGAATTTAATTTAAACAAATGAATTAATCTGTAATATCAAATTTAACTCTAGAGATTATATAGAAATAATTCAGACTGAGTTTCAGTAAATTGAAACTAATGGAAATCTAGGTGGAGCATGTATTCAATATGCATATTTCCAAATCAAGATTATAAACAAGTTACTTAGTAAAATATATAAGAACTAGAGAAGGTAAAAACCTCATAGCTGCAATTTGTAGTTTATTAATGTTTAGAACCCTGCACACTTAAACACACCGAATTAATAAGAACTTATATAATTCTGAACTCAGATCTGTCAACCGAATAACTTGGTAACTACCATGTTCCACCCAAACATGACCCAAAACTATTCATGGTTTTATTCTAGATTCCTCCGAGTTCGTTCCAACATGCAAGTAGTCTAGAGCTCCTAAAGGTAAGGTTTCTCCTATCTCGAATCTCAGGTTTTGAACTAGATTGATTTTATTTTGGAATGCTCTCCAAAATTATTAGGAATAATGATTAGCTCAACAAATGGAATAGCATAGAATAGGATGCCCAAGCATTTTATTGGCTTGGGTCTCTATAGACAATCTTTAGGAAAAAGGGCATTTAAACTTTAGTTAGATCAAGAATCCATTATACTCTTGAAAATAATCTTTATGTGAAGTTAATAATTTATTATAATTAACTTAGGAACTCTTTTACTAGTTCCTAATCTAACCCTTTTAGGATTTAATATTTATTTACCTTTAGTAAATAATAACATATACATTCTTTTTCAATTATTATAGTTATTATTATTCCCTTATATTTAATATATGTACTTAACCTTTTATTTTTAACATATATAAACTATATATATACATATAGTATTGTTAATATTTATTTTGGGATCATATAGCATCATCCGAATTGCATGCTACTTTCATTAGTTTATAATCATTTCTTTTATCAAGACCTTCAGGTAAGGTTGGTCAACTAAGTCACGGCAGCTCTAAACCTCCTTGCATGTTGGATTACCTCGTATATTATGGTAATTCTTCAGTACTTGATGAGAAGTAGAAATTCAAATTTTCATTTAATCAACTTAAAAATAAGTAAGATAAGATCAATGCTTTTCATAGCCATTCTCACTCAACACAATTAGTTTTTCAGTAACTCTTAGCATTATTCAGAGCCCACACTCAACACTAAAACTAAGATTTACACCTAGTGCAATTTTAGAGCCTTTTCCTTAACACTAATGCTAGGATGTACTTGTATAATACACCTAGGGATACAATGTCCAATGATCCGATGTTCGAGAGATTATGCTCAACATCAATTTGGAGTGCTCCAGGGCTTATACCCAACACCTCCTGTTCTTATTTTTCATGTGCTTCAGAGCCTATGCTCAACACAAAGATCTCATAACTCGTGTGCTCAAGAGCTAGCGCTCAACACAAACATCAAATCACTCATGTGCTCAAAATCTTGCACTCAACAGAAAAAGTCATCACTCATGTGCTTTAGCGTCTGCACTCAATATAAACACTAAATCACTTATGTGCTCCAGAGCTTGCGCTCAACACAAATTATCATCACTCATGTGCTTTAGGGTCCACACCCAACACATTATAGAACTCAATCATGTAATTAGTATTTTGGACATTCTAAACAATAATCATATTAGTATATGAATTTTAAGTTAAATCACATAATATAGTGAGTATATCATCCTATGATAATACTCTCGTTTATTAGGGTCCATGCCCAACATATACAATCACATACATGCTAACTAAAACATATACATTGGCTTACACGCAATATATATAAAAAATCATCACACTCATGTGCAGTGGGGTCTTACACCCAATATACAAAACATAAACATCAAACCAACATCATATGCAATGGGACTTATGCCCATTAGTGCGAGGTCAAAATTCGGGATATTACACACATTTTAATTTTCTTTCATCCAAACTAGCCACAAAACTATGTCCACATCTTGGCCACATTTCCCCACTTATGCGACCTAGGTTCTGCGCAGCCCGCTAATCCAAAAACTACCCGAGATACCTACCCGATAGAGAAATCCCCATTAGCAACACCTGCGAAGTAGGCGCACTCTCACCCAAGATATCTCATAGATGGGTAATTGCTGGAACCATGTTTCTGTGATTATCAGGGAAGTATAGTCCTTTGGCTCGCAACCAAGGGGCTCAACGAAGGCAATAGGTCAGCTGGACAGAGGAGTTGGTTCTGTATGAATGAGCACAACAGTATGTCATCGCACGCAACCTGACTTTCCTTTGTCCCTCGCAATTGGTGCAACTCGTGTGACACGGTTGATTCACTTTAATCGACTCGATGACTTAAGTTAGGATTCATAATAGGAATCATATAGAATGATATACAATTATACAAGTTCAATTCAGTAAGGCATTCTATTCATCCATTTACCAATTACAAGAAACTAAGAGTAACTGAATCACATTTAACCTTTTACCAAAAGAAACTATTGATCAATCATATAAACATTCACCACATAAATCACTCATTTGGACACAGAAATAACGTGGAAACCCATCTAGGAAAAACTACCAAGGTGTTCTTCATGTGGCATGAGAAAGGATATAGCACCTTACAGTCTGCGAGATGTAGATTGATCATAGGAAATGTATTTAAGTTTAGACTCAGTTCTCATGCTCTCTGTCTTATTTCTCCTAATCTACTGCTACTACCTACAGATCTGCACATATCCTGGATCAACTCTCCTAGCATTTGTACCGCTCTAGCAGAGCTTTCTCCTTCCATTATTCTAATTACCTTTCTCTTAGATCTGTTCTCTGCAACTGTATACAGCTCTCATCTATCAAATCCATTCCGCAATTACGACTAAAAAAACCAACCTTTTAACTATTAAATCTCTAATATTTATAACATTTTACATGACCACACCGAGTTGACTGCTTACAGGAATTCTATTAACTGTCACCATCAACCACCCCCCAGGCTACAACTGTGGTGATCATGACTCGAAACAAGGCACTAATGGCCTTACTTACAGCATGCTTTCACTCGTGCGGCATCTGTCAACTTAAGCTGGCTTCTGCACCCACGACCACAATGTCGCTTTTTGGTTGTTTTCTCTGTGTGCGCTTCCGTGCTTTCCTTTCCTTTATCACGCACTTCTCTGTTCTTCCTTCACGGGCTCTTTTCGTCATTCGTGATCTTCCTTTTCTTCTATCGTGTGCATGGTGCATTTTCCTTGGTTGTGCATGTGAACTCCCTTTTTGTGCCCCTTTTCTGGGACAACAGGCCCCCAACACTCACCTGTGGCTCATCTTGAGCCACAAGGAAAAGGACATATGAGTGGCTCGACCTACTGCCTTGCACGGTATCTTTTGAATTTTTTTTTTTTTTAACTTCGTTGGATTTGTAGCTTGTGCATATCGTACCTTTCCATTTTTTTTTGACTTGGGCTTATATGACTTCCTCTTCAGCCTGTTTTGATAAGTCTATGCCCATAGCTTGCTCTGCATCTAGTCCAGGCATTCTTGATGGTACTTCTATTGTTCTGCATCATGTTCCTAAATGCCCTTATTTGTGTTGTGTTCGTCTTCTCCTTCTTTTTGTCAGAGTTCTTCAACGGTCTCCACTGCAGCTATATCTTTCCCTGGAAGTTGGGATGCATTTCCAAGGTTTTTATGGAACTAGGATAGAATAGGTGTAAGTCGTTCTATCTCTTGGAAAGCTTCATCTACCAGTTTCTCAAGTTACTGCACTATGCCGCTGCTTGGGTGTTTTGACGAGGTACTCGCCAGTGCATGAGTGAACTCATGGATGCGTTGATGAACCAACTGAATTATCTTTGTTATCCTTTCAGCTTCGGCCTATTGTTCAATCGTTTCCTTGTGGCACATGCTTTCCTAGTCGTGCAAGGTTCTATCCTTATCAACGAGCTCCTTAAGATGAATGCCCCAGGTGATTTTCTCCTTCATTGGCAGCTTCTTAATCTTGACTTTCAGTGCCAAGATTTGTAAATCTACTTGTCATGCTTGCTCGGCAAGTTGCTCTTCCACTGCATCATCGATGAGCTGCTCCCATGTTGTAGCAATTGTTTCGAACTGCTTCTGCATAGATGCTCTTGGCTTCCCTCAGCCAGGAAATCACTTGAGTTGTCGATTGTTTCCTTTGTTACAACACTTCTGGGGGTATGCCAAGCTGCGGGTTGATTTTCATCTCCCAGATCTCTTTCTGGAGGTCTGTGGCCAGCTTCGATAGATTTCTCAATTGATGCACTAGTTTGACCTCCGTCTCTTCTTCCTCGTAGAAAAATTGTGCCGCTGCTTCCCTTATTGGTTGTTCTAGTGAAGCCTGCCTCTGGTCTTGGGCTGCTAGATCTACACACTGGCGATTGATAACTTTCTTTTGCTCCCTTTCTTTATTGGTTTCCTTAGATGCTTGAGAGCCATCTATAGTTTTGTGGATTCTAATTTCTGTTGCAGCAGCCTGTTGAATACAATATATATGCGGCAAAGTAGCTTTGAAAAATTTAACATCAATGTGTCCAAGTTATGGAAACTTGCCTCATTTTCTTCACCTTTCTTAGACAATTCCTTTCTAGGCATTTCTATTGTTAGGGATGGGATTATGATTGGCGCTGCTAAGGCGTCTGATTGGGTGACACCAGGGGTTTCAGCTTGCATGGTGTCTCACAGTTCAGTGATAGTCCGCACGAGTTGGTTAACCTTTGTGGTTATGGCCGTTGTCCAATTGGTTTGCTTGGTCGCGAGCTATCCCAAATTTTTCTCTGTGACTTCGGTAATGGAGTCACATAGAAGGGTCAGGTTCGTGTCTGGTATGTATCTGAGATAGAGTCAATTAACCTTCTACCTCTTGCTATATGGGGAGCTCAATGTGTCTTTGTATTCCTCCTCTTGCATGGGATTCTTTCCCCTCTTTTTTTGGGCTTGCTCGACGCTCAATTATTCACTTATAGTGGGGTCATATAGGTTGTCATTGGGTAGATCATGCTTATCTCCCACTTCATCTTCTTAGGAGCCATCCTGGGTTTCTTGCATACTGGTATTGGCACCATGCTAGTTTGGGTTCTCTGGTGGATGCTCCTACGGGACTTGCTGTCATGTAGGTACCTTCTCCTGATGGGTAAGTCATTCCTCAGGCCAATATTTGATTTCTCACTCAATGTCCACATCCCTGAGGATGAATAATGTTAGAAGGGCTTACTTATTGGGGTCCCCATGCATTTTGAAGATGATGTTGTGATGTGCTACATGGAATTGAATGAATGTGTACTTTGCAATCGTTATAGGAGTCAATCGGTACTACGTGCACACTATTTGTTGGAGCCGCTCTCCCTGTAGGAAAAATATAATTCTAGAATCATTCTTGCGCTTGTTGTCCTTATGGGCCCCGAGGTTCTGGTAAGTTCTGCCAAGAAGTTGTATGAGGATATCCATGGGCTAATATTTTGGTGGCAAAGCCCATAATGCAAAAGAAATTAAACTTAATATCTAGGAGAAGTGAAACTTAGCTATGGGTTATTCCTATGCTTCTCGTGCATCGTCCAATAGTTCGTTCAAGAGGAGCTGGGACCAGTTAATGTGCACGCCTTGTGCACATTTTTCAGCAAGTTCTTCTATTGTGGCTGTGCACTCAGCCGACCTCATCTTGCGTAGGACCTTGCTACACAAGATATTTGCTGCTACTTGCACCGCACTATCCTCAATGGAGCTTATGAGAAAACCATTTTTTCCATGGAGGAGCTAATACTTAGTCTTCATATCATTTTTGTATGTATTTTCCCCCTCATTATTTAAGTATAGGGACAGGTTGATTCCATTCTGCAGCAGACCTGTAATTGCCGAAATCAAGTCCACCATCACCTCATATGGTTTGTTCAACCAAAGGTAGCCAGCATGGAAGCACACAAGCAACTGCTTAACATACATTCTGACTAGTCTAGAGTGGCCAAAATGGGGCATAAGAGTAGGCTTAATATAGTGAACTACTCCAATCTACATGCATACTCTAGTGCAGAGACAACATCTGCCACTGGTGTCGGCTAACTTTTACTTCCATGAATTGATCTCTGGAGATGTCTATCTTTCGAGTGTCATAGTATTCAAACTTTAATACCTGAAGCTTGGTCAAGATGGAATCTTGGGGTTTTGGGCTGTCCTAGGGTTTTGTGATGCCCTCTAGAATATAGGGTTCTTCTAATAGCTCTGTAATGCTCGCCATTACTGCTATGGCACCGATCCTCCTGCATGATACATAGGGCGGCACTAAGTTCTTCTCTTCTTCAGTGAGCTTTCCTTCTAGTGATGATGGCTGAACTGGGTCGGCTCTACGAGATTTAAGTATTTTTTCCTCAAGGCCGAAGGAACTTGGGGGTTCGGTATTCAAAGATTGCATAGCGATAAAAACTTGGGATCCCATTGGTTGCTCTAATGGTCAGGAGGAAGTTATCTATGTGAGCTGACTTCATGCTTGTGGTCGATGCAGCAGACGCTGCAACGGTTTTTTGATGATCCTTGGATTTGGTAGTACTTTCGACTTTTCTTGATTCTTCTTCAAGGTACACTTACTGGAGTGCTCACTATGGCTGAAATATTTTACTCAGAAAGGTCTTTGGCTTTGAAGTATGGCTTGGTCTATGCAGTGGGCTTGAGTCTTTGTATTGCTGGTTCGTTAAGCGATGTAGAAGTTTGCGATGGAAGACAAGGACGGCTTATAGGTGATGAGTCTTTAAGCTGACTAGATGGAGTGAAGGACCCTCTGGCAGATCACATGGGCTCATCCTTTGCATGCTTAAGCTCCATTATGCATTTGTTAGGGAAGTTAAGGCACTCTACTATATGGGACCAAAACGTCCGCCACCTTTTTCCTCGAGCCTACTACTTTAATGCTACTGAAGGTTTAGTGGTGCCAGATCTTTTTCAAATTTCCCATGCCCTTACCGGCTACTAGTGCATGCTAGCTATTTGTCATTTTTGGATAGTTGTCTTGTGAAAAATATGTCACTTTTTTTTTTTGCGCATCACAGCTTTCTGGGACTGTGTCGCAGTTGTCCAAATAGAGTTTTAATCAACTGCCATTGATCATGCCCGCTACTGGTGTTCCATCTAGGTTATGTATTTTTAGTGCACCTGCTTCAGTAATATGTGAAAATACATATGGACCTAACCAATGCATTTTGAGCTTATCCGGATGCTTGAGAAACTTACTATCATACATCAAAACAAGTCCACCAACCTTGAACTGATTTTTTGTGATGTGGTAATCATGCCAGGATTTATGTCGCTACTTTTCCACATTTTGATGGAAACCTACAATAAAACGGTCTTCTTCCATTTGAACCAACTATGTCAGCCTCTCTTCTAAACCACCGGTATCTGTCATCTCCGTTATCATAGCAATTCATAGGCTCGGGACAATATACTCCATGGGCACGACTGCTTCTTGTCCATAGACTAAAGGGAAAGGGGTGTATCGAGTTAGTCATTTGCATGTTGTTCTATAGGCCCATAATACTGCTGAAACTTTATGGTCCCAGTCATATCTATGCACATTGCATACTTTGGTCATTACATTTTTGAGTACCTTATTGAATGCTTCGACAGTTCCATTTGCTTGAGGATGGTAGGGTGTGGTTTTCTTGTGTTGGATTTGGAATTCTGCATTTAGTTCAACAATTAACTTATTTACAAAATGCGTACCTTGGTTGCTGATTAGGATTTTGGGACAACCAAATCTCGTGATGACGTTCTCAAAGATGAAGTGGGCTGCAGTTATAGTAGTATAGTCTTTTACAGGTGTGGCCTCTGCCCATATTGTCAAGTAATCTGCAGCAGTGATGATATAACATGCACCAGTTCATTTTCTCGGTGGACTGATAGGGCCAACAAAATCCACTACCCATTTATCAAAGGCCTAAAGTGTAATTTGTGGCACAAGTGGAATTTCATCACGTCGCGATGGTTTCCCCATTTTTTGACACTTATCACAATTACGATAGTATTTTCTTGTCTTCATATGTACCATTGGCCACCAGAGTCCGGCTTGAAAAATCTTGCGCACTATTTCTTTCCCAGCATAGTGTCCTCCTGAGACACCTGGATGTGCTTCGGCCATTACCCATTATCTTTCATGATCAAAGACACATCTTCGCAGTATTTCATCTGGTCCCAACTTATAGAGCTACCCTTCTATTAGTGTGTAGTCTGAGGCCTTGACAACTAGTTTTTTTTTTGCCATGTTGAATAATGTTCAGGTGTATACCCTGTATTAAGTGCCATGTTGAATAATATTCAGGTATATACCCTGTATTAAGTAAGTGTATAATCACATTAAATTCTTTATCAACGACATCTATAGAAAATAGCTACACATCCAGTAAATTTTCCTCTAGGTTGGTGGGTTCCTCCCCAATTTCAATTTGCAATAAGTGGTCAAGCCCAACATTTAGTCGTCTTGGATTCACAATGACTTCAAAGTCAAATTCTTGAAATAGGAGGAACCACCGGTAGATTCCCCCCCTCCCCCCCCCAACAATGGCTTATTGATCAGGTATTTTAGCACAAAATTATCAGTGAACATTTTGAAGTGTCCACCCAATAGATGATGTCTGAATTTTTGTAGCGCATAGACCATTGCAAGCCCCTCTCTTTCCGTTGTGGTATAATTTTTCTCTGTTGTTGATAGTTTCCTACTGGCAAATGTGATGGGGTGGTCAATTGCGCCATTCTCTTGGTTGGGTTAACACTATTTTAAGTGCAATCAATGAGGCATCAACATGTACATGGAATTCTTTTTTCCAATCTAGAAATATTAATATTGTTGTAGTAGCCATTTTACCCTTTAGTTTATCCAAACTCTCCTAGAAGTTTTCATTCCATTCAAACTTTCCATATTTTTTTAACAACTTCTCCATTAGGAAAGTTATCTCTGCATACCCTCTTATGAATTTCCTATAATACCCAGTGTGTCCTAATATAGACCTGAGTTGCATGACTTATGTGGTCGGAGGCAATTCCAGGATAATTGCTACCTTTGTGGGGTCTACCAAGATCCCATCGCGACATACTACATGGCCTAGCAGTACAATGAAAGGTGCACATAAGATACATTTTCTCAAGTTCAGCGCAATTTGATACTGGCGACACCTCTCCAGCATCATGCACAAATTTTCAATATGGTCTCTTACTAGACCAAAGACCGTCCAGCCATCAAAGTATACTTCAAGAAATTTATGAATGAAATGTTTGAAAAAAGATACTACATTTATAGAAAAAATAGTAGGGGCATTTTTAAGGCCAAAGGGCATTACCGTGTATTGGTAGCATCCCCATTCTGTTACAAAGGTTGTCTTGTGTCAATATTCTTACGCAATTTGGACCTGATGGTATCCTGAGAACCCGTCTGTGAATGAGTACATTTCCTGTCCACCAACGCTTTCCAAAACCTCATCTATGAAGGGTGTAGGAAATGGATCATGTAAGCAGGGGTCATTTAGTTTTCTCAGGTCAACACAGAATCTGACTTCACCTGTTTCCTTTCTTTCCTGGATGACTATGGGTCTTATCCATTCTGATTCTTCAACTAGTTCAATAATTCCTGCCTCCAACATGCGATCCAGTTCTACTTTTACTTTCTCCTTATAACGTGGGTTTAATTTGTATGGTCGTTGATTCACTGGCCTTGCATCGGGTTTGAGTGGAATTTTCATTTCACCCAAATCTCCTACTATTCCCTTCATCTCCCTGAAATTTTTCTGGAATAGGTCTCGAAATTCATGTAATAGATCGGTGATTTTGGCTACTGTTTCTTCATCCCAATAGTCTCAAGTGTTCACAAATTTTGGATTGTCCTTTGTTCCAATGTTAACCTTTTTAATCTTTAGAGGCTTAATGAACTGTTCACTGGAAATGCCACTTCCTTCGACCTCGCATGATCCTTCTGATTCTTGAATATTGATGTTGCTCGGATAATCATCCAGGTCCCTAGAGAGATTATAACATGTCATCCAATGTTGGACTATCTCACAGCATTGGTGGGAATGCACAGCGCAAGGCTGAGAATCAACAATCTCCAGTGGAATCTCGGTGAATATCTTTTCCTTAATAGTTTTCAACACAATATCAACTATAGGTTGTTCATCCACAAACTGGAATGTGTAAGTGAATTTATGCGCAACTTCTTCCCATTCTCTTGTCTCCTAGTGCAGCTCCATAGATGGACACTAGCCTTGTGGTGTCGTCTCAAGAGTGTGGATGAAATGGTGAACCCATTCCCGGTGAGGGTAGTTTGAGAATGCCATGGAACATTGTTCTATGTTCTCTACAAGGTCTGATAACCCCATATATCTTTGGGTTACAGTTGTAATTTCTTCCCCAAACCTTACTTCTAGAAGCCTTGTACAAAGTGGCCATTTGGTTATGGTGTTCTTATGCGTACCCCACCATGATACGGGCATAGATTTTAACACAAAGTCTAGTGTAAACAGTTGTTGTGGCTCTATTACCAGTTCTTCAAATTCAGTCAAGAACGCTGCCAAGTTAGGCAGTCCTTCATATGGGGGTAGTGGTTGCGACTGAGTTCCTACTCATCTAATAGACTTAGTTATCTTGGCTTATTTTCTCGATGAGACTTCATGTAATTGGTTCTTCCACTTCTCTAGTTCCTCTTTCGAGTCTAATGTACATGAACTCTCACATTTCCAACTTAGGTTACTATATGCATTAGGATTAATATAGTCTTCTCGAAGGGTGGTTATATTGTAGATGGTGGCAAGGTGGTCACCATGCCCTTCATTGAATACTGGTTCAACCTACCTCAGTTCTTCTAGCGGGTCAAGGGGTGCAATGACTTGCATCTCATGATCTTCAAATGATAGGATCCTTCTTTTGAAATTTATGATTGTTTGTTTTTCCATTGCCCAATCAATCCCAAGCAGTGCAGGGTATGGGGTGGTATCATCTACTATGTCTATGACTTCGAAGTTTACAAAAGTGCATAATCCTTCAATATCCACTTGAACTTGACCCAACCTACCAACAGGGAGGACCTTTGCTTTTTTTTCAAGCCTTAATTGAATGGGGGACCATTCTTATAAGGGTGGCTTGCCCATTATTTCCCACATTTGGTGTGTTAAAATGTTGACATCGGATCCGAGGTAGAGGATGATATAGTCCATATAATAATCACCAATTTGCGCGGTCATCCTGAGTTTGCATCTTGTCTTGAGCTTGGTCTTGATACTATTAACCTTCTTTGGTGGAGGATCTCCCTATGGAAGTGTTACGATGAGTGCTTCCAGTTCTACAATCGCTTCCTTATCCTTGATTAGCGCTAAACAACTTGACAAGAAAGGTTTAAGTTTACTATCCTTATCTGCAAATTTTTTGTACTTCGTTGTTAAAATATCTTATGGAATCTTTCAGGCATATCTTTCACTTGGCCTGAGGTAGATGTATGTTCTGCGTCGATGAACTATGAACACACATCCATGAATATGCGCTTTTGTTCTTGAATGTCAATTGGCGCTTTCTTCTTTGTGGTAGGTCACACCTGGGATTGCACGTACGTCACTGGGTCTGTCTGCGTGGCTTGCTCTACACCTATCGTAGCACCTACCCTCATGACCACTACCACATTTGGTTCTCATGGTTTAGTGACTATCATCTATATATTGATATTGGCATTCAGATTGGGAGCATTCCATGCAGGATTTGGTGCAGGGTTTGGTACCAGGTTGGTTGGTCCAAGCATCTGTGATTTCTATTGAGTAATGAGATGTGGGCATTGCTCCACATTGTGATCCTATCTGCAGTACAATCAAGTCCTTGGAGGTTCTAGGAATTTCCTAGCGTAATTCCCTGGTACTCCATAATTGTAGCCTACAACTGGTCCTCTTCCCCGACCAAATCCTCCTCCTCCCCGGCCCTTGAAATTGCCACCCCCTCTTTGAGATGGTTGTAATAGGTATTGCGGTGCTCATACTTTTGTTGGTATAATTTATATGGGGCTATATTCTTAAATGGAGGTGCCATCTGGAATTGCTGCAGAGATGGGAATTATGGTGCAGCATTAAACTGGGGAGGAGCTTGGAACTAAGGTAGGGTCTGTTCAATCTCTACTTGCTCTTCCGTATTCATCAAATATGCATCTATCGTTTTCTCCATCATGAGTTGGTAGGTCCTACAATTTTTTTAATAATGGCCTACAAATTTACAAAATTTACAATATAGACTGGTCGGTGCACATATTGTCTTGTGCATAAATAGGAAATCGGTGTCCCGCTGTCCTCTTGTTTGGAATATATTGCACCAAGGTAATCCTTGGCGATTCAATGGGCTTGGCCCACTGGACGAAACCTAGTTGATATATGTCGAGCATTCATCTTTGGTATGTCCGTTGGTCCAGCATCGGGTACACCAGAGGTCTTCATGTGCTTCTTTTCCCCTTTTCATGTCTTGGAGTTGGATAGTTAGATTAGCCAGCTGAGACTGAATCTGTATCATCCCTATGGCACCATCCCCTATGGGTGAAGCCTCTAGCCTCATTTCTAACTCCAATGCCTCTGTCTATGTTGCGATATTCTACTACATGAGAGACCCTCTTTATTTAGCACATCAATAAACCACTCTTTATGTTGTACATCTGACATCTGGAAACTGACCTTGGCCATTAGTGTCTTAAACCGCTGGTCAAAGTCCCATACCATTTTTTCTTGAGCCTGCTTATTTTCCTTGATTTTGGCAATACATTGGGTCTCTGATTGGGACTTTCGAAACTCCAAGATCATTTCCTTCCAAATCTCCTCAAGAGTCTTC
This sequence comes from Pseudotsuga menziesii, assembly GCA_001517045.1. Classification (NCBI taxonomy): domain Eukaryota; kingdom Viridiplantae; phylum Streptophyta; class Pinopsida; order Pinales; family Pinaceae; genus Pseudotsuga; species Pseudotsuga menziesii. Next base: position 39,631 of record LPNX010821855.1, on the reverse strand, counting down.
GGTGGGGTTCCTACTGGTGCATCACAAATTTTGATGAACCAATCTAGGGAATGACCCCTTAGAGTCATGATCATCTGTGCCTTCTTTATATTAGCATTATGTACTAAGCATACCATCTAGACAACTTCACAAAGAAACCAATTTTGTTCATGGCCTTCTGTTCCATTCCCATTAAAGGTGGGTAATCTAACATCTGTCCCCTTCATTAGGGTGGTGGTGGGATTGTTCGCTAGACCACCTGTGTTTACAGGATTTTTGGGGATCGCTGCTGGGCTTTCTTGCTCACCAGTCTCGATACTAGGACTACTAGTGTTCACAAGGGATTTAAGTGATGTACTTCTAGGTCTTTCTCTAGGTGATCTCTCTAGAATGCTGTAGTCATGTCCTATTCTTGTTGATTCTGTAGACCCTTATGATTCTAATCTCTCAAAAATTGGGCTATACTCCTCCTCTTTGTCGTAGGATCCTTCATCTAGGTATGAATCACATCCATATTCACCCTCCCTTAGCAAGTTATAGGCCCTCCTTCCTCCTGTTACCTTTCTCCTCTTTCCTGACTGGAACCTCCTTCTGCTTCTCAAGAATCCAGTGCCTAACTCATCCTCAGAACTTCCTAGGAACATCTCTTCTTACTACCTTCCATATTACTTCTAGGTCTTACACAACATATCCTCTCCACAAACTATGCGACTCATTCACTATGACAGTTCCCCTATCCATTTTCTTATGTTCGCTTGTCTTTCATCGGCTTCTTCTCATGTGAACATCAGCATTTTAGAATCTATCTGATCTTCTATATCCTCATTCATTGAGTTCCATAACATCTCCCTAATTTAATCAATGGGTCCGGGCAACGGAACCATTTGTTGTCCACTTTTCCCCACTTCCGCGACCCAGGTTCTACGCAGCCCGCTGATCCAACAACTACCCAAGATACCATCCCGATAGAGAAAGACCCATTGGAAACACCTACGAAGAAAGCGTAGTATCACTCGAGATATCTCATAGATGGCTAAGTCAGGGAAGTATAGCCCCTTGGCTCGCAACTAAGGAGATCAACAAAGACAGCAGGGCAGCTGGACAGAGGAGTTAGTTCTGCGTGAATGAGCACAATTGTATGTCATCATGCGTGACTTGAATTTCCTTTCCCCCTCGCAGCTGGTGCAATTCGTGTGGTGTATTTGATTCACGTCAATCGACTTGGTGACTTAATTCCAGATTCATAACAGGAATCATATAGAATGATATACAATTATACAATTTCAATTCAACAAGGCATTTTGTTCATCCATTTAACAGTAACTAAATCACATTTAACCTTATATGGAAATCAACTATTAATAAATCACATAAACATTCACCACATCAATCACTCCTTTGGACATAAAAATAACGTGGAAACCCATCTGGTAAAAACCACCAAGGTGCTCTTCATCTGGCATGAGAAAGGATATAGCACCTTGCAGCCTGTGAGATACAGACTGATCTTAGGATATGTATTTAAGTTTAGACTCATAGTTCTCATTCTCTCTATCTTATTTATCCTAATCTACTGCTACTACCTATAGATCTGCACACAGCCTGGATCGACTCTTGTAGCATCTGCACTGCTCTAGCAGATCTTTCTCCTTCCACTATTCTAATTACCTTTCTCTTAGATATGTTCTCTACAATTGTATACAGGTCTCATCTATCAAATCTATTCCGCAATTACGACTAACAAAAATAAACCTCTAACTATTAAATCTCTCCTATTTATACCATTTTACATGACCACACTGGGTTGACTACTTACAGGCACTTTGTTAACTGTCACCATCAGCCACCCCCCAGGCTACAGCTATGGTGATCATGACTCAACACGAGGCACTAACGGCCTTACTTATAGCATGCTTTCACTCATGCGACATCTACCGACTTAAGTCGGATTCTTCCCCCATGATTTCCCTATCGCTTTTCGGTCGTTTTCCTCATGTGCGCTTTTGTGCTTTCCTTTCCTTTGCCGTGCACCTCTATTCTACCTTCGCAGGCCCTTTTTGTCCTTCGTGATCTTCCTTTTCTTCCATCGCGCGTGCGACACATTTTCCTTGGTTGTGCGTGTAAAATGCCTTTTTGTGCCCCTTTCCTAGGCCAACACCACCTCCTGAAACAAAAACATAATATCTTGAAATCTAAACCAAATAAGCACACGCTGACCATGGAATCGGGTCTCAGAATGCATAGACCCCTTTATCTTATTTGCCATTGATTTGGGGCGCTTTCCTTCCAAAAATAAAATGTTCTCAATCATAGTTATAAGTTATGCATGCTTAAAATTGTAACAATATCCCACTTGTTATGCATACTTTGAATGGTAAGCATATCCCATATGCTTTAAATGATGATGATGGTGAAATAGATGACAACAACAGTGACGATGTTTGTTATTCTGACGATGATGGAAATGCTAATGATTATAATGATGATTGTCATAATCATCATTCATGTCATCATTGTCACCATTTTCCTTGGCATCATCATCATCATGATTATTGACATTCCCATCCATTATTCATCATTAACCTTGGCATAAGAAATAACATCTACCAAAAATATGTGATTAGTGGAAAAGGTTCATGGAGAACACAAACAATTTATGAATGGGAAATAACAACTTTATTTTTTAAGATGATCAAAATCATCATTCTCATTATATTCATCATCATTTTCATTGTCATTGTCACCATCATCATCATTGAATTCATTTCGATCATAATCATAGTCAACGTTGTCCTTGTCATCATCATCATCATCATCATCATAATTGTTATCATTCTTATCATTGTAAACAACATTATCATCATCATCATCATCGCCACCCTTAATATCATAATCATTTTCCTCATTTTCATGTTCAACACCTAGGTGCAAAGGTGGATAAAATCATGGATGCAAAAAATGATGCCAACATGGATGCAACAAAAGTAGATGCAAAAGTGGGCGCATAATAGCGTGCACCAAAAGTGTATGCTAAAGGGGATGCAAAACTGTATCTCAGAAAAGATGCAATCGTGGAAGCAAAACATCATGAAAAATGTGATGCAAAAGTGGATGCAACCATGGATGTAAAATTGGATTCAAAATTGCATGTGAAAGTGGATGCAAAATTAGACATAACACCCAATGCAAAAGTGGATGCATAAAGGGATGCAATAACTAATGTAAACTTGGATGAAAAAAATATGCAAGCATGGATGAAAACGTTGAAGCAAAATCGGGTGGAAAAATAGGCGCAAAAATGGGGGTGAATTTGGATGCGACAAAAGTGGATGCAATAGTAGATGAAAAAAAATACACAAACATGGATGCAAAATGGGATGCAAAAAGGGATAAACATGTGGGTGCAAAAGTGGGTGCATAATCAAGTGCACCAAAAGTGTATGCAAAAGGGGATGAAAAAATGGATGCCAAAAAAGACGCAATCGTGGAAGCAAAACATGATGAAAAATGTGATGCAAAAGTGGATGCAACCATGGATGTAAAATTGGATTCAAAATTGGATGTAAAAGTGGATGCGACAAAAGTAGATGCAAAATTAGACATAACAACCAATGCAAAAGAGGATGCATAAAGGGATGCAATAATTGATGTAAACTTGGATGAAAAAAATGTGCAAGCGTGAATGCAAAAGTTGAAGCAAAAGTGGGTGGAAAATTAGGCACAAAAATGGGGTGAATTTGGATGCGACAAAAGTGGATGCAATAGTAGATGCAAAAAAGACGCAAACATGGATGGAAAATGGGATGCAAAAAGGGCTAAAAATGTGGGTGCAAAAGTGGATTTAAAAATGGATGCGAAAGTGGATACAAAAGTGGGTAAAGCAAAACTAGATGCATTTAACTAGACTCAAAACATGATGTTAACTTTGATGCAAAACTTGGTGCACGAGGGTATGCAAAAAAGGGATGCAAAAAGAGAAGCAGAATTCAATGCAAAAAATGATGTAAAAAAGGATGCAAAAGTGTATGAAAACATGGGTGTAAATGTGGAGGAAAACATGGACATTAAAGCGGGTGCAACAAGAGTAGATGTACAAACTAGGCGCACCATTTTGTCCAAGAAATTAAGAAAAATANTAGATATCTTATAGTGTGTGTGTGTGTGTGTGTGTGTGTGTGTGTGTGTGTGTGTGTGTGTGTGTAGGTATTATAGTGGATATTAAAACAAATATCATATACACTTGATCCTAGAATCTGAGACTTAAACTTACTTCTGGGGTATTGGTAGTAGAATTTTGACAAACACTTCACATGCACATTGTCATAGCTTAATATCCAAGCAAAATGATATGGATGTGAAAGTTGGGTTTTCTATTTTGTCAAACACTGACTGTTACTGTCAATGTTTACTACATGTTCCTCTTATGAATTTCAAAACTCAATTTAAAAGTTCCTCACTGTACAATGTGATTGCAACATAAATATTTGGATTCAAATAGTGATTGCAGCCACAAAGTTTTGTATGAGGAAATATTTAAACGTCAGTGTTAAAAACAAAGTTAAACTCAAAAATCAGATCTAAAATTTCTCATAAAAATACGACCTGTACATTGCTTAATTGTAGTGCCTTCACTCGATAGAAGACTCCTCCAATTTTCATGATTTAGTGATGTACACTCCTAAAGAAAATTGAATACGTCCAAGCTGTAGCCACACCTCATACAAGGTTGTTTGCATGCTCGGGCTAGCAAAGATCAACACATTTATGAAGGGAAGAAAACATCCTTTCTCAAATCTACCATTAGCTTTTAGTAATAGACTAGGAGCAACTAATTAAGTCATTAAATCCTATAATAAAGGTTGCAGCCACACCTCATACATGGTTGTTTGCATGCTCAGGCTAGTAAAGATCAACACATCAATGAAGGGAAGAAAACATCCCTTTTCAAATATGTCATTAGCTTTCATTAGTAGGATGGTAGCAATTAATTAAGCCATTAAATCCTATAATAATCATATCAATCATCCAACCCATCTTATTTTAGGCTGTTGGATTTCTGCATCTGCTCTTAGTTCTACTTGAAGAGAAGTCAAATAATGCTGGACACCACTGAAGAAATCTGCGAACATGAAGCTAGTTTGGTTGAATCCATGCAACATAGGTGGTAATAGGCTTCAAATGTCCTTGTACTAAAACCCTTTCTCTTTCTATTTTGACTTTTCAAAGACCTTCATCGTCTTACCATCTTTGTCCAAGCCATCATTTGAATCCCTATCCTTGTTTATGTTTTTGCATGAGGAATGCGTCTTAAGCCTTATTTCATCTTGCTATATTTATTATTTGGTAAGACAAATTTACAATTCACTTGACCACTTAGACTTAGTATTCCCTAGTTCTACAAACTAGAAAAGCCTTTGATCAATGTGTTGTTCTACCATGCTCAAAAATTCTAGTCTAATCACTTTGACCTATCTTTACATAAACATGAAAGAATTGTTACTAAGATTACTAATCCAAGAAAATATCCCAATTTGAATTTACTCATGCTAATCTCGTCAAGATTGAATACTAATCTGACCTCCCCTTTGCATTGCCAAGTTTTTTTTGATATGCTTATACTTTTATTCTCTAAAAGGATGTTTGCTGTAACGGTTATTTTGACATGTTTTTTTTATGTAAGAGAGAGATATATTTCCTGATGCATGACTTCATTCAATTCAAGGGAAGGATCTGTGGTACTAGTACAGTGTATAAGTCAGAGGAGGTTGGGATCTAATACATATACCAATATCATTAGAAAAAGAATTTCATGTTTGGGAATGAATGGAAGGAACATATAAACACCAGCGATATTCCACATAAAAATCAGTGTTGAGACATTATTTATAGCAGGCTCTGAGAGTTCTTAAAATATTTCCTTCAAGATGAATTTGTGGGGGTTAATTTACCTCTAAAAATAGTAGCTACAAGAAGTGAATATTTAGCAATTTCCTGTGCATGAAAGTGGTAAACAACAGTAGTCACATGCATAGTGGTTGTGGATTGAAGTTTTATCTAGTGGTTCAACTGTTAGGAAAAGCAATTTTGTTATGAAACTGCATGAAAGAGCCAGCTGAGATATACGAATTTAATGTTAGTAACTTATGTTGGTATTAGTCTGGGAAAATGATCAAGTTCAACCTCCCATGGATTGCAGGTAGAAATAAATTCACTTCTGTTTAATTTCATGCTAATAATTATTGGTGATGTTGCTTGAGGAAAATAGGAGCATTTATGCCACTATAATCCCACCAAACAGTAGCTTTTATACCATTAAAAGCTCAATCAAACAACAAGCAAATACAGTTGGAAGGCATGCAAAGCTTGACAAATTAAGTATGCTTTCTTCCCCTTTTCCATAGTTAGTTAGGGAGAGATGGGAATAAAGGAATATATCCAGTATATGTACAAAGTGGGAGTACGAAAGAAACTCCTATATCAATTCTATATAAGAAAAACAAATAAATAAAGATACGGAGTTAGCCATCTAGCTAAAAGTTATGTGCTTAGCTAAAAGAGAATATAAGAGGAGGTGTAGGTACGAGAGAGATGTTCAAAACTGAAATATAGGTGTTGAATAAAATAGACGATGCCAAGAGGCACTGGAGCTAGCTGACAAGGACATGTGAGGGGATCGAGAGGAAGTCTCCACATTGGAGTCATCAATAACTATAAAAGGGATGATCCATTGGTTTCCAACATCTTTTCGATAATGACCAGGGTTGAGAAGGCTATTTCGCTTCCAAACAGTCCAAAATTCTAGGCTATCCAAGGAGGAAAGATACCAAACAACTTGATTTAGTTCTAGCACTCTGTGAAACTCATCACACATAAACTAGATATAAAAATCCACTTTTACAACACTTATAACATAAATAAACAAACATGTATAGAAGCAACAAAACAACACTTAGATTCCTCAATGATTATGTGAAATCACTTCACAATTGTCCTTTTATTGATATCAAATCATCAAGACATATAGCTATAAATAACAATGCAGGAAGAACATCTATGCCTGAAAATCAAATCTGTAAATTGCACAAAGTTTTGATAGCTGAAAACTTCATTAATATGCTCAAGATTAAGAACATTTACATACCATGGCCTTCAATATGCAGTCTAGTTGTAATGAGCACAATTGATGAGGTTGTGACCGAAGATACCTCCACAACGAAAGTAATTACTGCTAGCTGAAACAGGATAATAAGCACACATCAGTTGTCGGTAACTTAAAATGTCCATTGCAAGTAGAAAGATTCTATTTGCATGATAATGAATAGAAATATCAATAAGCAATGGCTCCCAAGAAAAAATGGCATATCTAAAAATTTAAAAAGCAGAGTTGAAACAAAAAACATCAATTATAATGGCAGACACACATAAATTATAGACCAATTGGTTGGACCATCCTTGAAAGGCATGTTGCAAATGGGAAGGCCAAGAGTTCCAATCCGGTCGAGTCCCTTGAAGTTAGTGTGTGTGTGTGTGTGTGTGTGTGTGTGTGTGTGTGTGTGTGTGTGTGTGTGTGTGTATTCATCCCCAAGGATTAGCTCAGTTGGATTGGCCATTCTTTGAAGGAATGAGTCTCTTAAGGTTAGTGTCTCTTTCAGGTAGCAATTGACACTATCCTCCATGTAGATATTCAAAGGAAAGAGGGAATGCCATGAATTTTTCCTTCAAATATTCATTTTTTATTTTGGATCTTCTTATAAAGATCTTCTTCCTTGTTTAAAGGAATTTTTTAACTCCAACATCTGAAGCAATTACCATGGGCTCATCCTGACATCTTAACAGGGTAAGAGAGACCTCAGTAACCAAGTGAGATAGTGGTGTTCAAGAACACCTTTAAACAATGAAGCACATATTTGTAAGAATATTCCAAAGATAACAATGCATTGTGTGTGCAATATGTGCATCAAATGAGTCTAGAGCCTCACCAGTATATAGGTTTAGGGTTTAACCCTAAGACCCCAAAGGGTGAAATTGTGATAACCATTAATGTGATTGAACCATATATGAATCAGTCCTAAAGGTCCAATAAACCCCTCAAGTTGGGCTTACATCAAATATTTTTACATCCTCCTTTAAACATAACTTGGAGAAAATATGAAGGTGGCATTATCTCAAAACCACCCCTTAATAATATCTTCTTGCAACAAACAACATTACTCCAACATATCTTATAAAAATTCTAAAGATATCACATCTCCTATCACCCCACCCCACTCAAAGTCTCAAACACAATTGGGCTTGGAATATTGTCAACGAAAATACTTGACCATGATAAGGTACAACAAAACAATTACAGTATCACCTCTACAACACCTTCACCCAATCCTATTCAGAACATAGTGAACCGAACTTGTGCAACACAGCTTACAATAAATAAGATAAGATAAGTTTATTAAAGTCCTATGAATGACCAAAACTAGGTCAATAGGATTGTGTAATACAAAAGTATCAATAAAAAAGAGTGCTAAGTGTGAGTTAATCATATGCAAATAAACATATTATAAGCAATATAAGGAATTATAGAAGTTCAATAATTGCACTGCTATTTTGAGTTGCATTTGAATATGGAAACTACAACATTCCCAGTGACACGGAGAAGACAAACTAATTCATTATTGTGGACATGGCACATTATCATTCGCAATGTTGAAATGACTAACGAGAAAGAAAATTTATTCATATGTTGGGGCAAACCTCTGTTATCCTCATACTTCAACCTATTAGCATTAGGTTAGTTCCATGAAACTCAACTAATCCAACGTTATACAGGTTAAAGGAGAGAACGTTGAACCAGAAAAGACACTAAAAAAGAACATCCCATACAAGTAAACATGCAAGTCAACACAAACATGCTAGTCAAGTAACCATTATGAACCAAGTGTTATGAACCATGTGAGACAAAACATGCAAGTCAA
>LPNX010821845.1:660235-741298 GCA_001517045.1 Pseudotsuga menziesii | reverse complement strand
CTAGCTCTGTGCTTGCCCCCAAGGTCACACCTCTTCCACTTTCCTAAGTGAGGAGACAGCTTTCGAAAAATTTTTGCTGCAGGTGTGCAATCGGCGGACAACAGACCTGAACACTTTAATTCTATAATTTTACTTAAGCAATTCTGAATTTTTAATTGGTTCACACAGAGCATTCTTGGATTGGGAAAAACAAGGGTTTCTTCTGGGAAATTTTGCAAAGGACAAGAGTGATCAGTGGGAAGAAAATAGAGAGATGTCAGACATGGAATTTACTCTCCCCTAACACATTTATATATGGTGCCATTTAGGGTTCAGAGTTCGCACTACGGAAGCCTACTACCATGCTTCTGGGCAGCCAAACCGTGAAACTAAGGAGAGTAGTTCGGTCTGTTTCAACTAGGGGATTATGGAAACTTACAGAGGTTTGTTATAAAATTAATATATCACAAATAAAGGTTGATTAATTTTAATAAAATATCAGAGGAAAAGGAAAATATTCTGCAAGTTGTAAAGGTGAGACTAGCTCGCCGGGCAGCTCACTAGCTCCATATTCAAGCCTTTAAAAATAGGGTAAGGGGGGTTCAAATTATCTTTTTTTGACTTGGGGGACTTATATATTTCTGTTAATGACTCATCAGAAAATTAATGGGGTTATTTGGAGTCATAAAAGTCAAAATATGGAAGTTACATTAAAACTAGTTATTTTCCAATGCAAATCTAGACTAGGTTGACTTAAAATTAGTAAATCTCAGCCGTTTCAAACCAGATTTGAATAAAAATTGCAGAGAATTTTTATGATATCATATTACATCAAATAAACTCAAAATTTCTCTCATCAATTTACTATAACACTCTCTTCAACATTGTGCATCATTACAATGTATTTTATTGACATAATACAAGGAAGGAAATGGAGGTTTGAACCCTTAGATATTGAAAAATATTGGACCTGTTAATGAAATATGAGGTATGGTAATGGATGGATATAGGCTGCTAACAAATCCTGAATCAACTAAGAGAGGCTGCTCCATAGCTCCAATGTAACCTGCAATGAGAAGGGGAGAAGAAGGGAAGAGGAGAGAGGGAATGAGAACCTTGGGGCGCATCTCCCAAGAACCTGAGGCACAACACTCAGAAATGAAGCCTTAGCTTCATAAAAATCAACATAATAAACATACAAACTAAGAAACGGAGCTCCAATTGCCTTTAAATAAAGTTGGGTGACTTGTTGAGCAAGTCAATCACTTGTTAAGCAAGTTACCACTTGCTAAACCCTAACCCTAGCCACAAATTCGCCCTCCTTGAGTAAATTAGCATGTGTAAGACAATAAATATGTTTCCCTTTCATCCACCTTCATCCAATTTGGAAAATTTGCTTTCCTTGAACCATAGTTGCTATTTTTCCCTATGACAACTTTTCTTGGCTTTCCTATTTTTATGACTGAACTACAAAAAGGAAACTGCATCCTCCTTTGTCAATTGTTGCCTCTTTTGTATTTGATTTATTTTGTCATATATTTTGGCACTTTCCCTTTTCCTATCTGGTTGATTTTTTCATACAGTTTCTAACTTTCCCTTGGGAAGTTGGCTTGCCCAAGTGGCCCTCCTATTAATGGAAACTTATTTTCCACCTAATTAATTTCATAATAATATTTAATGACAATTAATATACCAAGTACATGCCTCCTAAGTGACATTTAAATAAAATATCTTAGGTTAATTTATTTAATGCATCTTTTGACCCCCTTGGTGCTAGGCAAGGTCAACACTTCTGGCGATCAAAATGTGGGGATATGACATAGAAGGTAGGAGCAGCTGGAGGGGATGGATAACTTACCATATAACCATTACACATAGGTTACAAGAAATTCATTCCATGAATGTGAGGAAGAGGTGCGGGAGATGCATATGAAGGTGTGGCTCCGGACTAAGCCATCGCGGATGAAAATTAAGGAGCGTATCTAGGTTGGGAAACACTAGGGGTGTTATTGAAGTGAGGTAACATAAAAGGAGAGGCCATGTATAGGTGAGGATGCTGGGTAATGGAGCCAATGATTCCATCAACAACATGGGATTCCTCTAATGTATCTCACCATGAGGAGCCAACATGGGGAGCATCATGTATGATGGTATACATATAACTCAATTGAGCATAGATAAGATTGAATTGTTCTTCTTTGAGGATGGCTTCTTCCTTAGTTTGTGGGCACTCGGATGCAATATCCTTGGAGATAGGGGGAGTGAGTTTTTAAGAAACCAATCGAGGAAAATATTGTCATCTAACTGGATTTTACACAAACTATGGCGACGGAGCCACTCATGGATGTGATTCATGATATGTGTAGCAGTTTTCTTTCTATAGGATAACAAGATTTCCACGCCCTCATCGTAACATACAAGTAGCTAGAATTATTGGAGAAGCAATGAGGCTAATGAGGAAAAAACATGATAAGTGGCATGGGGAAGTTCAATGTACCTTTTGGTTGCAAGACTAGTTAGCGTGGGTTGGAATAGCCGCAATCATATAGAATCATCCACTATGTTGTTGGAAGAACACCGTAAGTTGAAGGACATAATGTGGTTCTAAGGGTCTTCTTCTACCTTTCCTTTAAACTTAGGGATGTTACATGGGAGTTTGGTAGGCATGGGAGGAAACAATGGGTATTGATAGATGGGGTCATTTGTCAATCGTTCCAAATCGGGAAGGTTGAGACTAGCTATGAATGATAGACTAGGACCTGGACTAGATTGGGGAGGGACAACAATGGTGCTGAGACTGAAAAACATGTAGTTTATGTGTGAAAATGAGGGTTGGTAGGGTTGAATTTCGATAGTAGGAGTAGTCATTGGAATGGTCCGAATATTCAGAATGATAGTAGAAGGGCCAATTCCCCCATGCACAAATGAAGGTATGGTGTGAACCATGGTGGCTGGAGTGGGGCCACCACTAGTGGGTAGTGGATCAATAACAATGCGATTGGTGGAAAGGGGCCCACTAGGACCAAGAATCATAGGTCGAAAATAAGGGATACCCAGTATGAAAGGTGGAGTGGTCACGAGTCCACTATCAATCATCCCCCCTGGAAGGGGTTGGGAGGTGCACCAACCATGGGGATAGATGGGGAAATGAACAAGGTAGGTTTAGATTGATAGGAATCTGAATCAGACTCTGATGTAGTGTATAGCTTTGACAGTGGGGAATGATGTCGAATATGGATTCGATGATGATGGTTTAAGGAACCATGCTGAGGGGTATTCCCCTAAGTCTCTAGGAGTAGCGTGCTGGAGAAATGATGACGTGATGGTATGCTATATGATGAATGAAGGATAAAGGGTGTCAAACGCAAGCTCCATAACATTCTACCCTCTTTTATAATGTATCCTATTTAACAAAAAGTGAAATGTTTCCTGGAATATTTTGTATTTTGGGCATAACGTATAACTCGAAATTGGTCAGACTTTGGACCATTACAAAGGTATTGAAATTATCTACAACTTTGTTGATTTGAATTTTTCCTAATTCCTTACCATTTTTTTGGGGTGGGTGTTTTAGTAATAAATCATCTTTTAAAATAAGATTTAAAAAAAACATCTTTTAAAAGATGCTTTTAAAAAAAATCTTTTAAAAGATGCTTTGTTACTAAAATGCACGCTCCAAACAAACGGTAAGGAATTAGGAAAAAATAAAAACAAAAAATGCTGTAGAGAATTTCAATACCTTTCCAATGGTCCAATGTTTTCCCAATTCCTTGTTAACCAAAGAAAGTTATGCCCAAAATATGATAGCTTCCTGGAATATTTTGGTCTTTTTTCAAATAGGATACATTTTGGGAAAAATAAAACTTTACGTCAAAAGTCCAACTATACCCGAGTGTGTAGAAGGAGAGATGATAAGTGGCGGAACATGGGAAACAAAAAGCTCTAAAACATAACTCTAACAGCGTGTCACACTAGGGGAGTCTACAACAAAGTGGTCAGAAATCCAATAAGCAACACTACCTATGAAGAAAATGATGCACTAACCTATGGAGTATAAGTGCAATCAAGCTCCTAGATACAAGACATAATCCCCTCACAAATCGTATCCTTTGATGGGTGGTCAAATACACAGTAAAAAAATATAAAATGGAAGAAACAAAGGCTAAGAGAATCCTACTACTTGAGATAGACCTCGGGTTAAAGAGCCCTAAAATACTAGAAATTGGGATACCTCATTCATGACACGTTCGAGATGGTTTCCTGGTGTTTTTACCTTTGGTCCTCGACACCCAATATGGTCATCAACATGAACAAGGAGGGATATGAAGAGTCAGCCTTCTGTATAGAATGGAGTGCGGTATTCCATCTTGACTTGTGGAACCTCTTCATTGTAGCTTACCATCGCAAACTGGGAGGCCCCCCGATAAAGTGGTTGTGACCTTGTCAAAAAATACTAGAGGATTTTGGTTCCCTAGAAGACAACAACTATGTCTAAGATGTAAGTGAAAAGGGGATATTATTTGGATTCCTATCCCGAGTGTCCTAACTTAAATACAATATTTTTTTGGTCCTCAAATGAGGTTACAATGTTGGTTGAGTTAAGTTAAATTTTAGGAGCAGCTTGGGGTCATGAACCAAGTGTTTTACTTTAAAGTGTGATATTTGTGCACAAGTGAAGTGTAATGTCTAAACCATATCACAACAGGATTTGAGCCCAAAATCCAACGACGTCCGATAGAAACTACTTTTTTGTCGGATTGCAATGATGAAAAGTACTGTTTTGTTTGATTTGTTTTTGAAATCTTGAGCATCATCTATTTTTCGACATTCATGGTCATCGGTTTTTTGACCAGGCTTGTTGTTGGATTTTTAATGTCCCCAAAATTATATTATATGTTGTGTCTCCCAGTAAACTAAATCTCTTTCTGTGAGCATGCCTGTTTGAATATGGCAGTAGGATACAATGGCACTTCCAAGGTAAGTTTTTGTGCCATCAAGAGTGAGGAACATTGATCTCTAAGAATGAGGAACAAGGACAGAGATTTATTGAAGATACAGGTCCATCTCCGAGAAGAGTTACCTACTTTGAGAAGAAATTTTCCCTACCAGAACTACAAGATACGATAATAAAGTTTTACTACCAAAGTATAGGACCAACACCATTAGTTGTGCAACCTTTTCTTTCATGAATCTGAAGGATTCCCAGACGCTAAAGCGGAAAATAAGGTGGGATATGAAGAATATGATGGCGAATGTGGAGATGCGGCTTTGATTCTGCTAGGGACGTATAAAATTGATGGTTTGTAATCCACTGATACAACCAAGATCTAGATTGATGTAGGGCAGTAGCTTAGGCAGTACAGAGAGCCCTTCCTTCAGGGCTCGCTTCCTTGAAACAATATGACCTTTAGTTTTCTGTATCACTAAATGGTGGGTTGTATCTTTAATCTAGGTAGAAAAACCACTATGATTGCAAGGTCTTATTCTAGATGGAACCATGTCCCTCTGCTGGATCGTGGTTTGTAAGTTGAATCTACAATGCAAGGATTATGATTTTTTATTTGATTATTATGGGAGATGAGATGTTAGTATTTGTGCATTACCAAGGTATTCTTTATCAATGGATTAGAAAGCAAGGTTGGTGGAGAAATCAGGGACTAATAGTTTTCATCACAATGATATTTTTTTGGCACCTCTCTTTGTTCCTACAAATATAGATCCATTGAAATTCACATATACTACATATGTTGTACTTTCATTTGTTTTTGTTGTTCTGTATTAAATAATTTCCTTCATTAGGATTATAAAGGGTAAGAACAAGGGGCCTTGGATGCTTCCTAATATTGGGACCAAAATGACGATTTTGGATCTTCTTGTGGTAATCCCAGTCATAACCAAGGGATACATATTTCATTTCAATGTGTAGCTGATCTATAACAAAATCCAAGGAAGTATCCATGGATGGGGCTATATTGATGGCTACACATTATATTTATCTACCTTTACCTTCAATGGAATTGGGTAAACTTATTTATCAACAGATGTATCAGAGATGAGCTGAGTTGATGTGTATATAGGAGAATGTGAATCTTAAGTCACCGATTATAAGCACAGTCTATTGTAGCTTGCCCCATCTGACTAAATGAAAAAAATGCTTGAGATATCCGGCCTCACCAAGCATATATCCAATAGTATAAGTGAACAATAGGTTGTGCATAGGAGTTTTGTGCCCTATTTTTGACAACTATGTGTGCACCCAAAACATCCTCATATTGTTCCATTCTAATACCTATCATAGTAATTATCAAAGCCCCTACAGGAGTAAATACCCCTGCCAAGATGAACAGGGTTGGAAGGTTCACCGTAGTGCTTAGTGTTTTGGTTTACTAATCTACTGCAATATTAGGTTATATTCTATTTGGCCAGTCTACAGATTCAGATATTGTATCAAATTTTGAAAAATACCTTGAAATTACTTCTAGTTCCATTATTAACATTATTAAGGTTAGATATGTCCTTTATTTGATACTTATTTTTTCTGTGATCCATTTTTTGCTTCGACAAACAATGGATTGCATGTATTTAAGGGATCAAAATATCTCTCTTAGATATGGAGGAGCTTTGTCAACATGACTGTCATCATTTTGGTTTTTATTTACATGAGATCTACTTTAATTCCCAATATTTGGGTAGCTTTTCAGTTCGCATGAGAAACCACATGTTTCTATTTAGGTTTCATATTTCCTTCTTTGATATCCCTAAGGTCCAACTCCAACCAACAAGGGGAAAGCTCAAGATTAAGGAAGAATATTCTCCCATGGGATATTCTTGTCATGGAATTGGTTGTGAGAATTATAGGAGTGCTTGGAAGTGTTATAAATATTACCAATGGAAATAAATAATATGTTCTAGAAGTGGAGCTATGATTAGAAGAACTTTAGCCTTATTATGTTATATATGATCAGCCTAACTTTTCAAGGCTTGTTGATTCACACAGAAGATATGGGAAGCACTTCATGTGTTGTGATTTATCCATTCACATAATTGAACACATGCAAGATCACTTGAATATGGGATGTAGACAACCTATTTTCATGATTTAGAGGTTGGTATTTAATGCCAACTATCCTTCTTGGCTTGTAGAATATACAACTTAAATTTTTTTTAACTTTTTTTTTATGCCGAGATATAATTGTGTGTTAAAACTCAATCTTACTTAAATTAAAAGAATCCTACTTAGATTCATGAATGCTTGTCTTGTTCATTTTCTGAGCTAAGCAATATCATGTCCTTCAAAAGGCCAACATGTATTTTTATGCTCCATGATTTCAAGTATATTGATAGTAGTTTGCACAATAATAAAAAATTCAACTAATGGGAATATGCAACTAAGAAATAGAGGAAAAGATCACGACTAATTCATGGATGGGGAGAACTTCCCACAAAAATTAGAAACCATGTCTTTTGGACTTTCATTAAAATTAAATCATACATTACTATGATTTTATGGTAATTGGTATTGCCAATTTAGTATGCCAATTATTTTACAGTTACATTGTAGGCATATAAGAGGCTAACCTGTTATTCCTAAAAAATTTAGCACACTACAACCCAAACTCTTTCTCCCAGTGAGACTCTTTGCATGCACTATTGAGTTTACTACCATACATACTCATGGAATTTCCATGGGATTCAAATAATCTGTTGAATGCATGGCATCTTAGGTAAAAAGTGCATGCTCTCCTTTTGTCTTATAGACTATGTCCATAAGTCATGTTAATATCACCTCTTTTATGTTATGATTGTTTGGTTGATGCTAAATAGATCATATATATCTATGTATTCAAGGTGTATTGTTGTTTTATGGTTGTAATCTGACAAGTTATGTGGATATCCATATTGTAGATACATAATCTTGGACACATTTCTTCAAATAGGATAATCTATTTCCCTTACTGATGATTATTCAGCACAACTGGCCTCCAATAAGGATTTTTTTCCCTTTTTTGTAAAGTTATCAATCTTTCTAGAAAGGATGAGGTAACTGCATAATAAATGCTAACTTCCTTTGCATGTGAAAGGTGGACTTTTGAAATCAATTTGGAGGAACTTGGGTTATTACTTAGGTTTAAACAAATATCATTTCCTAGAAGTTTTGGAGCCACTTTACATTCTTAGTTGTTAACAATGCTAATGGTTGTATTTTGAGATGCACAATTATTCTAGCATAATTCTAGGATGTGTATTTATGGGCTTCTCATTTCAGTCAATTATAGGTGATAACCATGGAAGATCTTGTAATTTTTTTCTACTCTCTTATTAAACCCTATATATTCTTTTGAGATAAACAAATTTTGATACAAGCCTTTATTTTGTTAATATGTTCATAGAGAATGTTTAGATGTTTGTTAGTCTAGAATCTTAGTTCTTGTATTTTACTTATAGTATAAACTTTGTAATTTATTTCCTACTCCTGCCTTTCCTACGTATCTGGTGCATGCAGAAAAATGGTATTATGTAGTTTCTCTTTTATATTTTATGAATATACAATTTAAGCCAGAATGATTTTTAGAGAAGGATAACTGTTTGAACAAAGGTTTAGATGGGGATTATGTAATGCTAAGGAAAATATGGGTCCTCTACAATCAAAGGAATGGGATATATGTTGTCCATCAACACAGGTGGAGAATTCCTATTTTGATTATTCTACCAGGAGTGTGATCTTCTTAATGACAATGCACTAGAACCATTTTCCTAAATTTAATGAAGGTTAAACCCAACCCAGATTGAATGAGTGTGTTGTCTTATGTTCTCATAATTTTTTCATTGATAGAGATAATGTGAGAAGAAAATTATAAATTCCCAAATATATCCTCTCAATGATTATAGAAAGATATTGGTCAGTAGGGTTAGGTTTAGGATAACTAATTGATCAACTTCACAACATTATATTAAATTAACATTCACACATATTGAATGAACTTAAATCATAATATAGTGCATTACTAGGCTATAATATTGGTGTTTAGGGTTTGATAATGGTAGTGATGGGACTTTTGCCTCAAATACACCTCATGAGAGTGAATGGATTGCCCATTTTTCATCAACTACACTTGGAGGAGAGAATTATTCATACCACTTCACATAACTAGTGCATTATCAATTATTGCACTAGTTCTCCTACCATCGTGATGGGTGATTAAGGGAAACCAAAGAAGTTGATTGAAAAGCATCCTGTGTTGCATGACTAGATTCTCGTGATTAAGAGATTCAATGGTGGAGGCATAGTCATAGTTGAAGTGACACAGTTTTTGTGACTTTAATATGAAATCAAAGTTCTATATCGAATTTGCAGTTCTTTCCTTGACCTATTATGCTATGGAGAGAGAAACTTTATACTCCTATTTTTAAAGGAGTTGCATATTTTCACTTACTAGAGCATGACTGTGTTCTTGGGGATTGGAAATTTTGTGGTAATGCAC
Organism: Pseudotsuga menziesii; assembly: GCA_001517045.1. NCBI lineage: Eukaryota > Viridiplantae > Streptophyta > Pinopsida > Pinales > Pinaceae > Pseudotsuga > Pseudotsuga menziesii. The sequence goes on along the minus strand of LPNX010821845.1, from coordinate 731,837 downwards.
AGTACATAGAAAACATCAAGGTCTTCAACATCACCATTTTTGGGATGGCTAATGTTGGGGTTTTCATCTCTCTATTCCTCCTCTAGATATGGAATGATTTAGTTGTGAATTTTTGAAATTTTTGCTTCCATATTTCCCTCAGGATCAAAGAAAAAACCGCCTACAGTTTCCATCTCTCGAGTTTCCAACACTTATTAACATGAACATGATTTATATTAAAAATTGCAAATTTACGAGCTGTCCCAACTATACCTAAGTGCAGAAATCATTGAGATACAATGCCTTAGAGAATTTGAGAGTAGACAATTCATTTGATCCTTGGTTACATTTTTTGGATCTAGCTTTTTTAGAAGCGAACATTGTCAAATGGAGCCTATTCTCTTGTAATATACGCTAATGTTGGGGTTCTCATCTCTCAATTTCTCTTCTATATATGAAATGATCTAGTCGTTGTGATTTTTTTGAAACTTTATCTTTTTTGGTATCTTTGTATTTGTCATATGAAATCGTTCCCAACGTCAAATTGAACTCCACCTCAACTAGATTCCCTCTTTCTTTCTCTCTTCATGAATCAGAAATCATCTTGGTCCCCCTCTCAGGGGTTTCCTTCCCCACTCTAAAGAATTATGTTGAGGTTCAATTTTCTCTTATACTTCCCCAATCATTTTTGGAGAAGACACCATTAAATAACCCATTTCCCAACAACATATGCACCAAAAGGATGTATTTCCCTAATCCAATGGTTGATACCATTAGATTCGATCACATTCAAGGATGAACCTATATTGAATTCCTTTCCCTATATACAATTCTATAGACTCTCTTATAACTAGGGAAAAATATACATTCTTACTTTTGTGAAAATTGATAAACTTGCCCAAATACTTTGTCTAGTTTCTTGATGACCTCATCTCCTTAGAGGTCAATTTGAAAATTTGGAAGTCTTACCTAGACATGCATTCATGAGATTGTCATGGATGTTAGATTGAATTCTAGGAGCCAAAGGGTTAGGAAGACACAATCTCTATCCTAGAACCAAGACCTCCCTTCCATTTCTCTATTCCTAGGTTTAATTTATTCAAAATGAACCACAATAAATCTTTGGCACAAAATCTCACTGAGACATTTGTTTCCCAGTTGTCGTTACTTCAGTGTATGAGAGCACCACAACTTGGCCAATTTTTTGAAATGACAAATCAAAGTGCCTTCTTTGAATATTTTCATATTTTCAGAAAGTTCCTTTAACAAGACTTGTAGAACAAAGTAGAATTTGAGTTCTCTTTATGAATATCCCTCATTGGGTATAATGTTGGGGCTAAAGGTCCCTGACTCATTTGGCCACATCCTTAAATGATCTCCTTGGAGAAAGAGACATTGATGTTTGGAGAACTTAAGCTAACATATCCATTAAAGGAGATTTTGATGAAAACCTCACATTTGTGTTCTTTTGGTGAGATCGAGGGGGCATGAGGATGGGTGGTTTCTAAATGACTAGTGACATGACTAGACATTGTTGATCCTAAGATTTGTGGAAAAGAGGAGGCTAGGGCAGTAGAGGCATTCACATTCACTACCATAGAGGAAACCTTCTTGTGGGCCATTCACAATAAAACCAAGAGAAATAGAAGCATGGTCAAAGGAAACAAATAAAGAGCCTACTAGGTTCTCTAGGGGATGACCATCTGAGTAGTTTTGAAGAGACCCTAGCATATGACAAAGAAGGTTAGTTTTTCAATTCCATAATTCCCTCTATGAATACTTATGTTATATTCTAAGCACTCTTTTGGTTCATTTCCTAGTATTTCGTTTACACAATAGAATTTGAGCCCATAATTCGACGACTTCCATGTCCGAAATTCGACAGAAGCCTGTTGGTAATTTGACAACAACAAATTTTTTGTCATTGGTGGCATATCATCATATATTCGATGACATGGCAAACCCTGTCACATTTTCAACTCCCATCTTGTTGAAAATCCGACTTCTCTTTCTTGATGACATAAGGAATGCTTTGTCGCATTTTCAACGAACACGTGTTGAATGTCCGACAACTCTTTCGTCATTGCTACGATGGTGAATGCTGAATTGCCCAACTTCACCTTGTCGTTTGTGTGATTCTCAGGTTGTCGAATTTCCAATGGGTTCGAGTCGGTTTTCTGACGGTGTCTAACGAATTTCTCTTATCGGACTTATGGAAACCTTGTCAGACTAAGGCTACAGCTCGTCGAATTTTCGATGGGTTCGAGTTGGTTTTCTGATGGCGTCCGATGGATCACTCTTGTTGGACTCATGGAAACCTCGTTGGAGTAGGGCCACAACTCAACAGATAAATGAAAAGCTTCTGTATAGTTTAAAAAAAATTATACATTTGGAATATGGTCAACCCCAAGCATAGAATATGGTCACAAGAAATTTTTTATTGAAGTCTTAGTGCAAGCATGAGAGAAGTCTATATTTGCAATTAAGGTAAAGAGTGATGTGCAAAATTTTAGAATCTCTCCATCAATCGAAGCATCCAAAGCTCACTAAAAATATTTTCAAAGCTTATGGTTGTGGTAGTAGAGTGAACAATCATATCAACCTAATAAACCAGTAGTAAAGCCTTAATTAAAATTGTAGCATGACTTGAAGAAATTCAGGTTCATGGAAATCACAATATTGGAAACGGTCAAATATTTGTTCAAATTCACCTTAAAAATCCATTAGTGCTCAATACCTTAGTTCAATATTTAATTAAGATTAGAAGTCAAAAGGCTGCACCTAAACCAGATTTAACAATAACATAGCTCCTAAACCAACATTGTTTTCATATATTTCTTCTCAACTCCGCATAAGGGAAATATTTCTGGAATCAAATTAATTAGTGGCCACAAATTTGGATCCTCCATTTCCATCAACATTCTCAGGACAAGCTCGTATGTTGGGATTTATGTTATCTAGCCTAGTTGACTGCAATTTTGCATTTAAAGGGGATGGAGGTTCAAGCTTTGGAGAAGACAAAGTGGGAGATACTGGAGGTGGTGTTGATATAGGTACAGTTGATGGTGTCCTACCAGCAGCTGAATTTTTTTCCATATACAGAATAAAACATGAACAAATAAGTCTACAAAATTTGATGATGTAAACACAACAAGAAAATATCAAAGAATGACAATAGAACCTGTGCTAGTCCATCTCTGATGTATGTGTGAAATGCTTCACTTGCATTTTGGAGTTGAGAGAGTATGTCTACCTGCATTAGAAATAATATTGTTTGAAACAATATATAAAGGAATTATTGGTTGAACAATCCTGCAACCAGTCTTTCACAATGTTAGTGGAGGTGATTCTATCCCATTAATATATGAATGGGATAAAAGCCTCTGAGAAAATTACTTGTGGATATAGTTGTGTGATGCGGTAGAGTTCATATGAACCAATTGTACATGTTTTTTTATCTCCAATATTTTTGAAAAATGCACCAAGCTCTTGCTGGAGACACATAAGTTAACATATGCAAATACACAAGAAACCAATTAATTATCCACTAGAAGAATACATAATATAAACAAATTCTGAAATTCCAAGACAATAAAGTATCCTATTATCCACTGAATCAATTTGGCATGGCACACATGTTTATTTAGCCCCTTTGTTGAAGGAAAACTAGCTATCAGAGGTCAGACACCTTCCCTCTCACACACAATGTCTCTACACCCACCAAGGTTTAAAACTAGATTGTTTGCATAGTAGCGCCACATCCCAACCACTAAACCAAAGCCAAGGGACACTAATAAATAACATAATGTTTACTGATAGTTTTACTGAGCTTTGTTCAGTTACAGAAGGCGCTGCAGGGGATCCACTATAAACGTTCAATTGTGCATCTGCAGAAGGCATTGTAGGGGATCCACTATTTGTAGAAGAGTCTCCCTAGTGACTTTGATTGACTAGTCCAGATGGAGCCAGCATTCTAGCCGCTGCCAAAGTCTGTATAAAAAACAAACAAGCATGAGACATCAAAATTTTCCCTGAAATCATTACGAACAACCACTTCTAGTTTTGTAGCATATCAAACACACATTAATGCTTATACATGACAGGATTTGGCATCTACAAACTAGTTTAGGGTTTAGGGAAGGTGGTTGGTGATGGGAAGGAGACCTGAGATAAAGTGTTATTTGAAGGTGGATTGTTAAGATATCAATACACACCTTGAAAAAAAAGCATTATGGATTCCCAGTATTTAAAGGGGTGAAGCTTATTGTTAGAGCAACTCATTGGCCAAAGGTAGCTCCTATGTTCAATTCCTATCATGTCTAGTTTTCAACAAGTAATTTAACAAGTTAGCTTTGTTGTAGTCAAAGAGCTCAACTTTATTGTAGACAAAGACATGTCCAATTTGGATATGTGGAATTTGAGAGCTAAAACAACACTGTCGAGGGACACACTAAATGTATTTAGTTCAATTATTTAAATGCATTCAATATCTGCTAGTCACCAGTTGTAAACAAGATAACTCATTCACTAAGTGTGAATACCCCTATCATTTAGGGCTTAACACAACCACAAATCAACTCAATATGGGATAGAAACAAGTCACAACCAGAGAGGTAAGGTCAAGCTAGCCACAACCTAGCTAGAAGAGGTTACCACAATTCATATCAATGCTGAGGGAGAACATCATAGTCCATAGCATAGCTAGGAGATCAACATAGTCATAACCACTAGGATAGATATTACACAGTCACGACCCACTAGGATACACCATCACATCCCACTGGGATAGTTCTTACACAGTCACATCCCATTAGGATAGAGCTTACACATTCACAAACCACTAGGATACACAGTCAAAACCCACTAGGGTAGCTCTTACATAGTCACAGTCCACTAGGATAGTTCTTACACAGTCACATCTAAGGTTTAGCAACCTCATAGATATGAAGTCCAAGCTAACAACCCAAGAGAATTCCACAGTTACATTGCATACATTTCATATAAAAGATATGTATAAAAATATTCAAGGCTCAATTTTCTTATATTTTTGAAAAAAAAAAGACGTAAATCAACTAGCGAGGTATATACCAAACAAAGCTTATGTAATGATTTATTTTAATGCTAATGAAAAATCATCATTTCTGTTAAAAAACAAAATCTGTGTGACAAATAAACCTTCAACTTAAAGACAGTCTTTGAGTTGCACAAGTCCCATAGTTGTACTGTGTGTTCATATGAACTTGTAGCCATGTCCATTTAAAATATTTTAAAGAAAGTAAACTAAATCAAATAATGAACCCAACTAGATGCATACGCCCATAAATCCCAATAACACCATAAATCAACACTCTATAGACTTGCAACACCACAACGAACATAGTATTTATGCCCTTCTATATTTAGCAACTCTTCCTGTATAAACACACAAAAAAAGAATCAATTGACTTGTGAATACTAGTGGGAAACATGCTCTACATTGTTGAAAATTTAGAAAGTATTTCAAAAAAATATAATTACTCCAACACCTGGATTATGGAATCCCACCACTTGACCATGCTATCATCACCTCCTGAAAGCAGATGAAGTTTGTCCTATGGAGAATACCTCACCAATTCAATAGATGGAGCCATCCACTACAAAACTTATGGTTAAAGGCAACATTGATCCTTTGAATTGTTCCTTCCATATGAGCTACAATATGTTATTGAATCCGATGCATTGCAAGGATGGTGGCATAGAGACTATTGAAATAATATTTCTACAAGTTCCAGTTTGATCGTGAGCTTCCCATTCTTCGTAAATGTTTGAAGGATCTAGGGGAACAATATATGATGAGCATGGTCTTGCTGGAAAATATTGATGCATTGGTTCTATGGAAATGATTGTTCATAACAACATCCAATAGAATAAAATTTGATATTGCAAATGAGAACAAGCAAAAAAATTCATTTGGGTACTAGAAGGGGAAGATCTCAATGTGGTAAAAAATGAATTCATATTGAAATATTAACAAGTTAATGTGTGGAGCTCACCTATACCTAAAGTGACTCGTGGAAAAACTGTTAGGACGGTACTTATCAAGATGGATCAAACATGAAAAAATTAAACATATGAAAATAAGAAAATGTTGGACTATGTGGATTAGATTAGAGTCAATAATCCAAGAAACCATGGAAATTTAACAGCGAAAAATGAATAAGCATTGGATTCAACATGTTTAATTTCCTTTTGCAATGAAGAAAAACATCCTAGATTTATGAATCATGGTATGGTCCCAGATAATATTCAGGAAAGGATGACTTCTCCACTTATTTGTAGGAATTTGACTTCATTAAAAGCAAGTAAAATTCCCAATCCTTTTGGACCCGCTAGACATAAAAGAGACGAGAAAGAATATTTAGAATAGTCATCTTATCCTAGCCACTATTTTTATTGGGCTCAACCTTGAAAATCACAAAAATAGATTCAAAATCGAGTCGAACCTGCTTTAGCAGTCTAGAATTCTATTAACTTTTTTGGAATGCTATTTATAACTCTAAATAATAGATATAAAATAAAAAGTTCTACAACCATGACAACCTCTAAATATCTTGATCAAAACAATTTAAGTTGTAACCCATATAAGCTGAATGGAAAGGTGGAAAGTTGGAAAAAAATATAGAAAGGAAAATATAGATCAATATAGTTGACAAATACATATTTTTAAATGTACCTCAATCCTCTATCTAAAAATAAATAAAATAATGAATAAATAAATAAATATGATGGTATTTCAATAAATTGATGGAATTATATCCCAAGGAAAAACGATCATATGATGGGGTTACATTTAAGCAGTGAATACAATAGCATGTCAAAACACCCACCAAAATTTAAAAGCCCTAGAGACATGGACTACCAGTTCATTCCAAGTGTAAGTGCTCAATAATTGAAAGGGAAGAGTCCCATCATGTCATGGAAACTTAACCAAATGAAAGCGCTTATGTTGAGTAATTGTTCCTTTGAAGTTTGAGGGTTATTTCACCTTGGAAACAAGACACTTGTGGTGCCCATCCTATTTGATTGCAATGCTTATATTTCCTTGAGTATAATATAAAGGAATCATTTTCAGTGGAATTTTGTAAATGGTCATATGTATATGTAAATAGTAGGTTAGCCTGGTAGTGGGCATGCATGAGCAATAGGCGAGAAAAAGTATATCAAGGTCAATATGGCCAATATTGTATGCATTGGATTATGATTATTGTATATGGATGTATTTAGGTTATTCAGAGTAATCTCTTAATGTCTAAGGAGTTATTTTGTGATTCATTGTAATAATACTTTTTTTAGAGAAGTGCCACTAATGCATTTTAGTGTATATTGTGTGTATGCAAGTTTATCATGCTTTATTGTTCACTTTATTAATTACAAGTGGTGTAAGAGAAAATTATTCTTTGAACACTTCAAGGAGTACATCTAAGCTACTGGATCTATAACATTTTCTAAGACCTCCAAATTGAGTTTGTTTTGAAGAGTTGGAAACAATAAATCCATGTCTATCACTGGTAAAAATTTCAGTATCAGAGGTGTGAGAATACCATAGGAACAATGCATACAATTAATGGTTCATAAATAGTCATGAAGCCTCGCAAAAACTAGTAGGGTTCACTAAAACATAGATATATGAATACTCTGACGTCTACTTGTAGTGATACCAGTAGAATTTGAAAGAAGGAATCAATGGGTGTTACTTACTAGTCCAAATTTCATTTCCGTTGGGGAGAAATTTATGGAGATATTGTATGTACATGCTCACTATCATGAGAGAGGATAAAAACAAAAAGGATTGGTGATTCAGACACAACTTTCACCTTGAAAATCCATTCAATTTTTGGCTCCTCTATTAAGAAATCGGTTCAGAAATAACAACTTGAAATGGGATAAAATTTTAATACTTAAATTACAACAGATATTTACAATTTATAAGCCTAAGTAATTGTTTTATAACTAGGGTAATCGACACCTGAGATCAGGGTTGTACTTGTATAACACCAATTCTATTCCGATCCACTACCACTATACCCCTAGTCATACAAATGCTTCCCAATGTGCGGCACACAGTTTTCAGATAAGGTTTGACCCCTTGACATTACAAGGAGTGCCTTAACAGAAGCAAGTTTTGCCTAAATGAGACACTTGCATTTATTTTAAGAAAAAGATCGCATAAATTTTTTTTTGGAAGCATGGTCAAACATACAAAAATTTATAAATCAAACCAAAATAAATTAAATAGATATTCTTAATAAAAAAAGCAGTATCCTTACCCATTGTCTCTAAGAGAGCGTCTTAAAGAATCTCTAGCTTCAATAGGCTTCCCCTCCTTTCTCTTGTCCATTTCATGAGCCTAGAAAAGATAGTACATTGTAATATATAGAGAAACAAATTGTAGCAATAAAAGATATAAATTTATATAATCCACCAACTACATACTTTCCATTTGAATTTGTCATCAAGCATACTCTTTTGCAGGTTATTCCTTCTCACAATAAATAAATTCAGGCTCATAGAAATTGAACAAATCTTTCACCGTTTCCAATACTAGTGTCTTATCCTAGGGTATGATTGTTGCTAACACTATTATTGGTCCAATTGGCCTATGATATAAATCCCCTTACCTATGAGAAGTAGTGGTGGTGGTGCACTCCTTCAAAAGGAAAAGACCGATATAGGGACTCAACTGGAGGAGCCAAGAAAATCATTAGGGGGCACTAGATGCATGGTATATTCTGATGGTTGGACAGATGGGAAGGGAAAGGCCCTTCTTAATTTCATAGTAAATTGCAAAAAGGGCACAAAGTTTATGATGCATCAATACATGTTAAAGATGTAGCATTATTCTGTTTTTAGTTGGATGAATTTGTCAAACAATTGTGCATCATGTGGTGCAGGTAATCGCCAATAATGTTGCTAACTATGTAGGTGTCGACAAGTTGCTAGTGGAGAAGCACCCCACATTGTCTTCGACTCCATGTGTTTACCATTGCATTGATTGATGCTCGAGGATATCAACAAACTCAAATTTGTCAATGCAACCATTGATCAAGGCATGAACATGACCAAATACATATATAACCATGCATTTGTCCTTAGTCTCATGAGGTGATTCATAAGGATGAAGGAGTTCTTGCACCCTAGAATTACACATTTTTGCCACCAATTTCATTTCCCTCATGTCCCTTAACTGTTGTGAACTGAAGCTGAAGAGATGTTTCTTTCTGATGAGTGGCATGGTTGTTTGTGCCTATAGCACAACCTCATAAACCAAGATGGATATTGGCAAGGAGTGGAGGAAGAGTGCTCAATAAACAAAATTTTGGTAAAGGTTCTTCATTTAGTTGATGGGGAAAAGGAAGGAGTGGAGGAAGTATGATCAATCAAAAATATTTTGGTAAAGGTTCTCCATTTAGTTAATGGGAAAATCCCACAATGGGACACTTGTATGAAGCTCTATGGATAGGGCCAAATAAGCTATCAACTTTTTCTATGAGTAAAGTTACCCAACAAATGATGGCCTTGAGAAATAACTAATACTTTTAGAGAGGATTGATCACTTCTAGAATGGGACACTCCATTGTCCCATTCATGTACTTGATCCTACCTTTTCATATCTGTGTAATTTTTGTTTTAATGAGAGATATAAAATTTCTTTCACTACCCCTTGGGGGACTTATGCATATGTGTGGATTCCTTTTGAACTGACAACTGCTAAAGACAATTTCCAATGTACTATGGACTTTTCTTTCTCTAGTGAGTACATAGCAGTGTCCCAAGATGATATCACTATTTTTTCAAAGAATAGGGATGATCATATTGGAGACTCAGCAAGATTGTTGATAGGTGCAAATCCTTGGACATATCGCTGAATTCATAAAAATCATCTTGGCGGTATTTGAAGGCAATATTTTGGAACACAATCTTGGAGTAAGGATTGATCCTAAAATAGTGAAGGGTATCTAGGAGATTCTTTTTACTAAAAAAAACAAGGCATTCAATATTGCTTTGGTTGCATCAATTCTGTAAAGTGTTTCATTTCCTATTTTTGCGAAAATTGGAAGGCCTATATCAAATATGTTGAAAAAATATCACGGCTTGAATATTTTGTTCCTCTTTAGATGAATTGGAAATGATACTCCTCTCATCTATGTTTTTGTTTCCAATGATATTTTTGAAACCTCATCTATGCCTTCGTTTCCAATTATGTTCTTGAAACTTTTGGTTCCAACCGATCTTGAATACGATGAAACATTTCTTGGTTCTTTTTGGGAAATATTTTGGTTAAATCATCTTGATAATATCGAGTTTGAAGAAGTGGAGAGAAGAAGCAAAGAAATCCTTTGTAGATATATATTCAAGCAAAGTCTATGTTGTTTTATTACAAAAAAATCAGAAAGGGAGTGAGCAACCAATTACTTTCATGTGCAATGCACTTCAGGTCGAAAGGTTGACTTAAGCCTCAATGGAAACACAAGCTTATTCCTTGGTGAAGGAACCTAAATACTTTCATGATCACTTTTGGAATGCTAAGACGGTGGCCTACATTCCTCATCCCATGGTGAAGGATATACTTTTGTAATAGGAGAGCAGTGGGACAATGGGTAGGTGGATCACCAAGATCCAGGACTAATACATTGAGTTAAATACAAATACAATGGTTTGTGGCCAGGTTTGGCCAGGTTTATGGCTGAGAGCATCCTTGATACAATGGAAAAGGCCACCATGGAGGATCTACAACCAACCAATTAAGAAATGCAATATTACCTTCCTTAGAGTGCTAATGTTCAGTCTTTTCTTACTAAAGTGGAGAATGCCTAAAAGTTACTATGACATGTTTAGCAGTTACAACCCTTAAAGGAGGAGGAAAAGGACTATTACGTATCATGATACGAGGGTTTCATAGATTATGGTCATCACTATAAAATATATAGAATACTTATGGGTTTCTTTCTTGGAGAATATGGTGTTGATCCAACCTAATGCAAAGGGGTTTTTATTCTAATTATTTGTTGAGTATGACATAGTGCACATTATTGGTAAGTGCCCTATTTTATGGACGAAGCTTGTTGGTAAGTTCCCTAGTTTATCAATGTTTGATCTGCGGGATATGTGGACGGTTGACTCATGATTAATGATATATCAAAAGAATTTCATCATATTGGGTGAACTATTAAAACCTACTTTTCAGATGTAGATCAAGCCATGACTACAACCATACTGAGGCTTTGTGCCCAGTGAACCCAAAAAGAAACTTGGCCCCACCCTTATACACTCAAGCTAAAAATAGGGTTTGCTAATAGCTCACTAGTACCATACTCTAATGCTACTACTGGAATGATATAAAGGAAATGCTATATATATACATTATAAAAGTAATCTCTTGGACTTATTCACCTCCAAATACATTAGACCTATTTTAAAAAATATTTGTGAAAATACTGGATTCTACAACTTACTAACTCATAAAGATCAGAAGTTTATTTTCCAAGTTATTCAATCATAGAAACAACCTGATAAATCAAAATATTTAAGGTAAGTTTATAGAGCAGATAGAACAAAGTTCGCTTGAATTTATGGTAATCGCCATCATCAACTAAATGTGCATGTGTGCACATTCATAAATACCCAATACACAGTTCAATCAAACAAAATAAAACATAATTATACCTTGATTTGTGGAGCTTCGCATTGTCTTCTTCTGCTTTACCTTTCAAAACATCATTCAACATACTTCAATTTTTTTCCTGTTGCAATAGTTTCATGTTAGGACCCATCAAATAAATATTTGTTTGTTTATGAAAATAACAAAACCAATATAAATAAATACAATACTATTACAATGTAAATTACAATACTATTCAACTATTCAAGTAAATTAATTGTTAATAATAGATCACCTAATAAAACATGGAGAACCAAAAACACTATGTATATAAGTCCATCGATCACAGCAAAATGCCATTCCTTTCCTCTTAACTATGAAAATGTTTCTCAACGCTCTCTAGAACAAGTTCATGATGGAGGAGTTGAATATCAATAGTAAAAACTAAACACTAAAATTATAGAAATAGCTGTTTTTAATGTATTCTTCCTTACCATTCATTGAGATCCTCTCTATTTCAAGAATAATTTAATATTCTCTACTAAATAGGACCAACCACATGAAGATGGAAGCTCTTATGCCCCCCTTCACATCAGTCTCAATTTCCCAAACCCAATGCATCTACTTGCAAATAACAATTTACTGCAAATTATTTCACTCAATAGTTAAAAGAAGCTTTCATTAAATCATTCTTTAAATCATTGAGTAAACCATTCAATCATTCAACAACTGAAAAAAACATTCACTAAAGCATTCATTAAATCATTCATTAAACCATTCATTTAGTCAATAGCTGATAAAAAAATCAGGAAACTATTCATTTAACCATTCATTCATGAAACAGAGGAAAAAACCATGTAATTTTTTTTAATTATAAATAAGAATTACTCAAAATTTCTTTAGTTGCTTCGTTTTTAATTTTCTTCTCTTTAAATAGTTATTCAAAAGCGCATCTTCCGCAATCTGATCCTCAGTCTCCCTACTAGACTGCTCGCAAGGTTGAACTTGCGGTGAGGGGCAAATTAATTTCTGCAATAATCTCAAAATGTTTCATTACTTTATTTTATTTTTTATAAATACAAGTAATTCTTTAAAAAAATTGCAAAGGTGTTTTTTTACCTGGAATGGGCACATCAACATGTTCATCATTATCATGTACAGGCTCAACCTGTTCAGTGTTATCTGCATCTACATGCTCTGCAGTCGAATTGTGTGGAATTTGAATTAATGTTCATCATCTGCAATTATCTATACAAAACAATATCATATTAATAAATTAATTACCAGTAATCGAAGCATGATCTTCGTCTAGTTAGTGTACAGTCTTGACATGAACGAGATCATTACTTTCCTGCTAAAAAAGGAATAAATAATTTATGTTAATTTTTTTATAACAAATAAATTGCATGTGAATTAATAATTTATCATTAAAATATATAGTTTTATATACCTGGGCACCAGATGGATCAACAGAAGATCGTGCAGTATGCTCATCCAAGTTTCTTCGGCGTTCAACAACGGCGTTAAAGCCCTGTTTGAATCCAAGCTTCATGTATTCCTAAGTAGGAAATTATTTGAACTGGTCAGCCTGCATATTTGCATGATGTCATTAATTTTACATTTTTTTCTAGACTAAAACAAAAATAATTTTCTATATATTTTTTGTATATGGTTTCGAGTTTTCGATACTTACATATCGAGCTGCCAAGTTCGAATAACCACTAGGCCCAAGCTTGTGTTGACCAATTTTTTCCATTCTTTCCTTGGTAGCCTTAGATGTGTCCAAAAATATAATCAAGTTTCGAATTACGTTAGTTGATGTTTCAAATTTTATATAAAAACTAATAATAATAAGGATTATTATTACATTTCAGAATGTATTGCATACCTCCCCGTTCCTGGTGGTATCTTTCCTGCTTTTCTCAGACCCTTCTCTTTTCCATATTCCACCAGGGCTTTGCAATCCCTAGATGGAATCATTGGAGGGTGGTCATACCTAGGGTTATTTTCTAGGTGAACCCTATACTGGTCTCGAACAATATTCAGATGTTTTCCAACCTTCTGTAGGACCTTTGATGCATTGAAGGTATATTTTTCGAACAGAACAACCAAGTGATTAGTTAGCTCATCCTTTAAATATTTTTCCTTATTGTCCCACCTTGTACGGATGGTGGACACGAATATTTACAAGGAAAAATCATTTAGATGTTTATAAAATATATCATTTCCTCGAAAACATTAATTCCATCATTAATCAACAGTAAAAAATATTATCGATATATTAGACACAAATTATAAGAACTAAATTGAACAATCTATAATCACCTGGAATCTTCTCTATATTTATTGGAATGAGTTATTCATTCACAAAAAATGTTGTCACTACTGAACTAGTGCTAGTGACATGAGAAGATCCAAGAAATCCATCCACCTCTCTATCTAACCCTACATCCACCCCTTCTTCTATAGCATTTGTTGTGGATCGGTCAACATCGGCTACACCCTCCGATGGCCTCGGGAGTGTCGCAGAGCATGTTTCCAACTGTTCAATGGACAATAAGGGAGCAATATGTGGTGTACATGGAGTGGTTTGGTCATTGGGACCAACAACGCCTTGAACACCACTGTAAAGTTGCATAACTTCTTGTAAATATAAACCATTGTATTATAAGTTTAATATCATGTAAAATCAAATATTATAAATTTATTGATGAATTTACATTATTATTCAGGAACTTACTTGCAATTGTCGACATATCTGTAACAATAATTGAATCTTTGATTTGATCTCTTATGTTTGTGGAACTGTCAATGTTAGAAGAAGCAGTTCCTCATTTTGTTTATCCATGGTCTTCTGTAGCACCCTCGATGGGTCCGCAGACCTAATAATTTCATTATCTTTCATCATTGGGAGACCTCAAACCGTAAAGAGTGTTGAGATGGTGTTTCATAAACTGAATCCCATGTCTGCAACAAAAATATATAAAACAATGCTTACTCTTTGAAGCAATAGTGTGCACAAAGTATTATATTAACAAAAAATGTCTATCATGATAGATTCATAGGATTACATCTAGGTTTACTTGATTCCTAGACGAGGGTGTGGTATGATCAAAATTTGGGGACTTACCCCAATCAACCACCTGCAAAAAAAGTAGAGAACATTATCACAATGAACACAATATCAAATACATAACAAAAATAAACACTATGCTACATGTTTTATATGTTTACAATTTTGAATTATTTAGAATGTGGAATTACATTTAGGTTTACAGGTTGCCTCGAGGCTCCATTCATTTGATCAATGGTTGGGGACTTTCCATGGTCATCAACCTGCAAAAAAAGTAGACAACATTATCATCATGAACACAAACATAAAAATGAAAATATACATAACAAAATAAACATTATGCTACATGATATACATGTGTGCGATTTTAAAGTATTTCAAATGGAGAATTACAGTCAAGTTTACATATTTCCCCAATGCTGTAGTCGGCTGATCAATAGCTAGTTGGATTCCTTGATTAACACTCTTCATGGAAAATAGATAAGATTATATAAATGAACTGAAAATACTAATGAAAATATATAACAACAGATTTGTTTTTCCATCCTAAATTTATTACAATGGAAATATCGATGTATACTTGCCACCTTGATTCAGGTCTACTAACATCTACGGAGAGGGAGGTGCCCCTGAGAGAACCCTCCATAAAAAACATACTAAAAATTACATAACGAAACCAGAATATTCACTAAAACAGTTTTAAAACATAAAATTTTGATGTATACCTCTTGCCTCGCGGATCGTTTACTCCTCTCACCTTCCACTGGGGTGATGAGCCCCCCATCACCTGCCTGCAAAGTCAACATAGGAAATTTAATAGAAAATTATAATTATATGTTAACGAAAAATCCTATAGATGTTAAAATAATTAATAAAATGTTGGGTAAATTGTTGGATGTTTCACAACCATACTAACCATGTTTGTATCTACACGATTCAAATTGTAATTAATAAGCAATTCTTTGGTAGCAGCTATTGATTTATTGGCACATACAAAGACACAGTTTCCTTCATGTGACTCAAATATGCAGTTGCATTTCTTAAGTGTAGACCCTAGTTGTGTACTGTTTATAAACCCTGCAATATTACCAGTTGTTTGGCCTTCCATCAATGTACAATGTTGCTCCTTTATTTTGAGCTTTGTCTTTCAGTTGTATATAATTTGCTGACAACCCATATCTATGCATAATTCATGTATATTGGGCCAGGCGCATCCAATCACTGTAGTTGTAAGAGGGTCCAACATACTCCATCAATTCCGTACATCTGCTATATCCAACCTTTATGCCATCCATGCAAAACAACCCCAATCCATGTAATGATGAAGGTGCAATTATATATATCCTCTTATTCACACAAAAATCAGTGCATACTTGAGGAATATCCCTAGGCACTCATTGTTTTACTAGGTGTCTGTACCTTAAGGGAACCTCGATGTCTCCTACTATCTCATCATCATAGGAACATGACCCTCCTCCTTTGAGAAAAAATTCCATGCGTTTATTGAATTTTCTTTTGATCTTATGACATCTAGTTGATCTATCCCTTGTAGACCTACTAGATGTCTCACTTTTCTCTAGCCTTCCCAAACTCTCCTCACTAGAGGAAGACAGGTCTGACAAATACCTGTTTGGTTCAACCTACACCATGGCTGGAAAAAAATTTGGCAAATAATAGAAAAATACCAACAAAAAAATTGGAAAGACTTATAAGCATGACATAATGTTGATATGATTATCCTGAATAATATCTATAATTCCCTAGTATAACAATTCAACACATAGTCCTTTAACACGATATAGATATCAAGTCGTTCCATATCAAATGATTCCACCAATTAATCTCAAAATACAATCTATATTTTTTACAATATTGTGATAAAATCATTTGCAATATATGTGATAAGATCATTTGCAAATATTATGTATCTATTTTTTAGATGAAAAAGAGGTGTTCCAGCTTGAAATTCAATAGTGAATAAAAAGTAACTTTTACATAGTCCTGGAAATAAGTCAGTCCATTAACGAGTGGAGATCATAAGTATCAAAAAATATCTCAAGGGGAGGGATGGAACCCACAATCCCAAGATGACTGAAGTAGCAATACCACACGGAGAACATAAGGAGCCCAAACAACTTATCCAAGGGGGCATCGAGGGTGGAGAAAAGACACCCCTGAGGGGATGAAAACAAACTCTATATCCCCAGATAAAACAAGAAAGATGTTGATGTATCCCATAGTAGAAAGAACCAAAAAAGACTATGCCGCACAAATAAAAAGGCTCTTAAATTAATTGTATCATGCCTTCCTCATTTATTTCTCCTTCTAAAAGTTACGAGAAGGAGAGGAGGCCAGCCTTCATATTCAATGCTTCCTTGGGTAAACGTTTTGCACTCATATTGTGCTCCCTATAGACATGGATAAATTCATACAAACGAATTTAAGATGTCGGTGGTATAGCATATATGTCAAATATCTGAGAAAATGAATTACTTTCTCCAACCGTGATAGATGAGTTCACATTCTGAGAGATTCTAACACTACACCGACCTAATCACACAACTTCTAGGCCAGTTCTCCAGTCTATATTGGTATTATTATTCATTTTCTTGGCCACTCCTCTCTCCTTACTCTACACCCATAGGCTTACATATAACTTAGAAAAACTTCCAACTCATCACAACAAACTCGCGTCCAAATCTTGTCATGATAGCCATTATGGTTTTGAGGTTATATCAGTTGCATCCAGATCCATCATTTAGGGTTGAATTGAATGGAATTATTCATGTTTAGGGTTCAATTGAATGGGATTCTTCATGAATGGAATGGAAAACTTCCATCATTTAGGGTTACAACCAAATGTTGAGAGGTATATGAGAGATAACAATAGATAAACAATAGGGAAATTAGGGTTTGCAGGTTTTGGAAAAAATGAAAAATGCAGTCTTGAGTTTCCAGATCTAAGGTGCAAGGATATGCCAGAAATGAGGAAACATAGAGGATAGACAAAGGAAACATGGACTTAAAAATGTCATGGAATAATTTTTTTGTTTATACTACAATGTCCATTCAACACCCTAGCTAGCCTATGGCACCACTAAGGTGAAAAATGATGTATAGAATTATCAGTACAATTTCTCTAACTGAAAGGAAAGGGTAGGATTTTCAAACTACACCACAATTGAAATTTTATGTTGGATCAATTGTTTGAAAACCACAATACTTACTTATGCAACACAAGGAGAAACCATTCCTTCTATGGACATCGATCTATCATAATTCCATCCCTCCAGTGTTATTCATTTTGGCATATATATGTCTAGACTACTATCCATTAATTTCCAACAAAGTTTATGTGAATCCTTCTTTTAAGTCCATGTTTTACTAAGTATACTAAGGGGTTAATAAGGAATAAGCTACCAATATTTTGGTTGAAGCAGGCTGCATAACAATATGTCGCTCTTATTGTTGAAACCTTAAAGCATTGAATTGGAAAATGGATATCCTCATACAAGTCAAAAGCATGCTTTGCACAAGAATCTTGAGTCTATATAGGTGGATAAATGCTTGACTTCCATTGCTAGTGTCGGACATATCTAACCTACAACATAAACTACAATTTTGTATGTATGGGTAGGGCCTACCTTCTTTTCAAAGAAAGATAAGGAAATATAATGGGTGCATTGAGCATAATAAGCATGGGGTTGCATTTAAGCCTTGAGCTATGTCAGCTAAAAAAAAACACAAGCAGTTGTGCTTACAGTTTGGCACACAATCAACTCCATCAATGATTTATTAATGAACTCTACCAAAAGTAGTTTTGTAAAGTACTTGTTACAGCTTCAGCTAGCATGTGTAATTAAGCCCCTAAAAACAGGATATCCCAACTATAACCTAAGGGTGTTACCCACTGTCACCTCAGTAACAATTTTTCTACACTTCCAGTTGGCTCTTGTCATCAAAATACAATATCTCTCACCAATAATCACTGCTATGCACACTAAAGATTCCTTAGAGACCATATAATGGATATTTTGCTATAGGCAAATGATTGATGGTGTGTCAAAGATTTCCCGAAACAGATAGAGAAATATTGATCCTGTAACCTCTGCCCACACCTTGTGCTAGAAGACAAAATCAATGTATTGATGCATTTCTGCCATAGGATGGACCATATTTCAGGTATCTTCCATGCCCAAAACTCAAATCAGAGATGCCCTAAAATATTGTTGACTGATGTTATGAAGGAAGAGAGACAAATGAAAACATGTGGAAAACATGCATAGTTTGCCAACCACAATTGAAAACCAAGCCTCCTAATGCTGTCCTTTACAAACAGAACTGACATAGGACTTATAATAAGGATCCCAGAATTATTCAAAACAGTACCAGACCTAGATACTGTTCATTGATGTTTAAGTGACTGCGATGTGCTCAGAATGTTGATCAAAACTCCAATTGACCACCCATAATGACCTATGCATGATTTTGTAGTATTTTCCAATTCATTTGTAGTATTTTCAGGCCTATTCATGATTTTTCATAGTCATGGATTAGGTAAATATTTACATCTTCTTAATTTTTAAGGCCCATATTGGGATTGAGAAAAAATTGATTCACTAGAGTTGGACAATTTTAAAGTATTGCATGTGGTTTAATCCCAAGAAATCAACATAATATGTATTCCTAACTGTGAAATATTACACCACTATACATTAATAATTTTCTGGTGCCATATTTCATGGGAAAAAAAGGTGGAAGAAAAAGTTTGAAGTGGCTTCTATTGGTTCTTGAACTCATGTCTACCAGCAGAAAGCAAGGCTCCTATCCATATTTTGGGCTGACTTATGCAATTGAACAGTAGTTTTGGGCATGTTTTCGCAGCAAAGAAAGAGCAGAAAGCAATTCTGGGCTGATTCTCTGAGCTAAGAAGCAATTATGCTATGTTTTGGGTGAAATTTATTGGTGTCCATTTGGCATGCCCTCTAGATCACTACTCTATCATATTCATGGAAAAAGAGATATAAAGCAACTTTTAGGATCCTAAAAAGGTTCAATTGAATGGATTTCCAAAGTTTTTTGGAATACTAGGAAGCTCAAATTTATGCTAAGTTCCTTTATAGGAGAGTACATTGTGTCCTCTACTATTACAGCCCAATTGGATATGATTGCCTTCTTCATTGTGTCCTCTACTTTTTACATTATATTGACTTATAAAGATAAGCCTTTTGAAACAACAACAAAAAAGTATTTACTAGTTTCATCACACCTCCTCTCCAAGCATATAGGACATAGACATTTCCAAATTGAAATATTCATCTCTATGAGAAGAACTGGAAAACCTTATGGTTATAGTTATAATTTTATTTCCTGAATCTGGTTATCTAGGAAGAATTGCAACTTGATATTATAGGAAACCATTTCTTCTTCAAGATGGATGGGAGACACCGTTAAATAAGCTATAGGGAAATTAGTCCCCTTTTGTATTCTCATAGTTCTATAAACAATCATTTTCTTAGCCATTTGCTCTCCCATCTCTTGTATTATCTTGAGTCCCAAAATTGCTTGGTACTTTAAGTGATTCTAACTTAGAGGGGTTATGTAAGGCCTTCCATATATAAAATCATATGGAGACATGTGGATTCAGTACTCATCCCCACTAAGCATATAGGTCACATACATTTCCGAAATAAAATATTCATCTCTATGAGAAGAACAAAAAACTTGTTGGTTATCTTTATAGCTCTTTTTTGTGAAACTGCTTAATCTAGCAAGAGTTTAAACTTGATATTCTAGAAAACCATTTCTTCATCAATATGAGCTTGAGACACCAATAAATCAACTATAGGGAAGTAAGTCCCCTTTTGTATTGTTATAGTTATTTTAACAATTTTTATCTTTAGTCTAGTCTTCATTTGAGCCATTTTCTGGTCCATCTTTTGTATTATATTGTGTCACAATATTGCCTAGTATTGTAAGTGATCCCAACTTAATGGGTTTATTACCAATTACAAGCAAATCCATTCTAGAATCTTTGTCCTATGACAAAGATTGCTTGTAATTGGTAAATGGATAATCTTTGTCCTATGACAAAGATTACTTTTTAGACAGTTCTATGCCATTTTTACAGCACTATGGGCAATTATGGATCTGTTTGTGGCCTCAAGCAGCCCTAAAACAACATTATGATTTGTAATTCTGGGCTGATTGTGGGCAAAGAAAACATGAGAGTAACAGATATGGGCATGAAAACAACCATAAATCCCAAACCTGGACATTATATGAATTGTTCTGAGCCTCTAAACAACATTTTGGGAGCATTTCTAGCCTCTAGATGCATTACAGACCTCAATCATAGATTCATGAATCATACATTAACAATTTAACATGTTACATAAACATCATAACATGTAATTTTCATACTGAAATAAAAATGAATGTCATACTGATAAAATTATATAAACAAGTTAACAACAATAACATATTTATTACTAACATTAACATAAAAATTAAATAAAGTCTACTATCTAACATGTGTCAACTTGTTAGTAACACTAACATAGTAACATGATATCATAGTGAATTGTGATACATCTATAGATTTAAATTTCAGTCATAAATTCATAACATTCATCATGATTCATAATGTCAACAAAACTAAAGGACCAAACGTTCTTCAAAATAACAAAAATTGATTCTGTATGCATGCTTGTTGTGTATGATAGAAAGCATACACAGTCAATAAAATTTGTTGCGTATGCTTGCAAGCATACACAACAAGCAAGCAATTTTTTTTTTTGTATATGCTAACAAGCATACACAACAAATTTTATTGACTATGTATGCTTACTAGCATACACAACAAAGAAAGCAATTTTTTTTGCTGTGTATGGTTGCTAGCATACACAACAAAAAAATTTGCTTGATTGTTGTGTATGCTAGCAAGCATACACATCAAATTTATGCCTATTAGTGTCATTTTCCATTTCTTCTTCCAACATCTTATTGCTCTAAAATTTTACTTCCTCGTATTTATAATTTATATTTTTCAAAGAATCTGCAATCTAGCTTTTCCAACAAATATGCAACATCGATACAATGTTTTTCCTTTGGTATTTCAACAACAACCTTTTACCCAAAACAAATTGAGTGATATTTATTTTAAACATGAGAAAACAACTAATGCAACCATGAAAAGATTGTACTGATCCTTCAGGGAAAACAACTAACAATGCATTGTTTGTAGCATTCACATCTTCCAAGAGTGCATATATGCCAAGAATAAAAAACAACATCGAGATTACACCGCAGATTTTACACATCAATTACCAACTATACATTTATACATATGGAACAATTCAACAATTTATTTAATTCAATTGAGGCTTGAATGTACACAATCCTTATGAAATTATTTATTTATAATATACACATGAAAATAATATATTGAAATATAAACATAATTATTAATAATTAATGTATCAAGCAAAGATACTAATGTACTCTCACAATGTCTATCGATGTTTTAAGAAACTCTAAGAGTCCAAATGAGTTGAGGGTCAACTTTTACTAGGAACTTTGACTAAGAATTTGAATCAATAATGACTCAACTCATTTGAATTTAATGACTCGTATACTAAAAAATGCTTAAAATTTTTAATTTAAAAAAAAGAATATTTTAAAGGTCATAATCCATGATTCCAAAACATTAGAGACAAAATATCCAAAGTCTAGTCATGTATATATCTTAGAGGGTGAATATATCAAGATAACACAAAGTCTATTGCGCAACAATGGAATACATATCTAGAACAGAATAAATAATTAATGAGGCCAAAATGGTTTGTAGAGTCCAAAAAAACAACATGCTATGATGCCAATATCATACAAATACATCAATGATCATACATCATACATGTCATTGATCAAAATGATCAATCATCAAACTTATCACCACTGCTATAACTAGAATCAAGACTAGCAATGGCACCATCATCTCGCTAAAGCTTGGGCCCCTCAAGGTCATGTGCAACTACAGTAGTTGTATTAGCTGAACACCTAGAAGCATGAAGTTAGGGTTCATCTTATATATTTAGGGTTATGGTTAGATTCTAAGTTTGCCAAAATGGGGAAATAGGGAAGAGTTTTCGATGAGAAAGAACATTTTCAAAAATGATTGTGAATAAATCATAAACCATACATGTCAAAGAATCATTGCCTATATTAGAATCATATTCATCAATAGAACTCTATGCCTACCTCCTCTAGGCTCTAGTCCTTGAATCTCAAGTTTGATCCTCCAAGAACATTAAGAAAGTTGATACACATCAAGCAAGCAATTTTTTTTCTTATGTATGCTGGCAAGCATACAATTTTTTATTTATTGACTGTGTATGTAATTGGAAAATATTTCCATGGGAAATAGGGGTTGCCTTATTATGTTATTAGTGATGATAATTACTTCTTAATTAGTTTTTAATCCATTTGTTATGTAGGATGCATTTTGGGTGTCACATGCCCCAATTATGTAAAATAATGTTATCTTATTTTGATATTATTCCCAAACATTATGTTAAATCTAATGCTAAGTGGAAATTGATGACTCAACAGAGTCAAGGATGTGGAATGTAATTCTGAATATTTAATTTTTAAATAAATAAAAGTGGAGACAATAGCTTGGGAGAGCTGTTAAAAAGAGTGTTACTGGTCAAATGGTGGAAGGAACTAGGTGGAGAGGAAAAAGACAAGTGGCAGCATCCTCAAACACTTCCTATGTTGCAGGTGGAAAATTCCCTACATTTGGGGTCATGATCCCCCAAGAAAGTGGGATCAGAGTAGGTGGCTCAATTAATGACAGCTAACCCAAAAAGACCTAGGAAATATTATTAAAAGTGCCCAATGTAGAGAGCTTAGGCTGCTCATTCCAGGAGAAGAATCATTCAGGTGAATGCACTTTAAGGAATTCATTGGGAAAGGGAAATTTGAAGGAAGGTGTTTGAGGGGTAAACTGCAG
Source organism: Pseudotsuga menziesii (assembly GCA_001517045.1). Classification (NCBI taxonomy): domain Eukaryota; kingdom Viridiplantae; phylum Streptophyta; class Pinopsida; order Pinales; family Pinaceae; genus Pseudotsuga; species Pseudotsuga menziesii. The sequence goes on along the minus strand of LPNX010821845.1, from coordinate 708,134 downwards.
GAAGTTGATCTAGTACAATTTTGCAGTTGAAAGATCTTACTGCAGTATGCAGAGTTGGCATTGAGTCTCAGGACTGGTACTTTGTTGATTTCTCCACCTAGTTCCAGCCAAGCAGACCAGAACAGGCTCGAGGGTCCTGAGAAGTCGCTATTTGAGCACTCTCCAGGAGTTGGTAGGGAGGAACGACCTCCCATTGTTGTTGTCGTCCAGCTTAAAAGACAGGTTTCATTATCTTTTAATTCCTATGTTATAGTTTATCTCTATGTATGATCAATAAATGAATGATGTAAAGATATTCTGTGTTAAATCCTCCTAGTTATTCTAGACTAAATCTGTACCGTGATGAAAGATAAATCCTACCTGTGTTTTTCCTCATCCGGAGTAATTCAGATCATACTCTAGCACAGGTAGTTTGTTTAAGTAAATGAAGTATGATAGGATTATAAATGAATTGAATATTTATGTTTAGAGTAATGAAATGTTACTTTTCAGTAGATGGATTCTTTCTAGAAAGATTATAAATTTGTTTGCAGACATGTCATTAGAAATAGACTGTGAAAATGGCATGTTAATACAAAATATTACTCATAGTACTGACTGACATTAGTAGGTAAATTTTATCAATTATTTTCTACACAGTCTTTATTTACATAAACTGTACTTTTACTTGGAAATAGAAGAATTAGTGTTATCAATTGGAAGTTAATAGTTTATATTGAGAATAGATATAAATATAGTACTGATAGCTTTTTCCTTTAGTAACAACTAATCTTCTTGTATCTATCTGAACTGTAGTTAAATAATATGATAAAGGTTATAGTAGTCCTTACTGAGCTTTAAATAGCTAAAGGAGAGTAGTAACTTAGGGTCGTAAGTTAATACTATAAACTATTTTTTTTATATACTTTTGAAGAACTGTGTAAATATAAAGAATACTGATAAGTATGGAGGTTCTTTTAACTTGGTATTCTAAGTAAACCACATATACAAATTGAATTAAATTAACACAATTATTACAAGACTGTTTTCAGTCATAACCACTATATAAACAAGTACCAACATAAACTTAAGAATGTATGTTCTACTTAAATAATAGTATTATAAATATAAATAATATTATTATTATTTTTAAACATTGACAATTATGGGTTAATAATTTATAAATACAAATTAAAGAAAAACTGTATACAGTAAAAAAAATTACAAGGTAAGAACATAGGAAACACTATTCTATTTAAAATAAAAGGGAGTAAAACCCTAGCTCATGTTTTGAGCATAAATGATAAATATTAAAATATAATTTATAAATAATTCTAGTACTGTAGTAACCTAGGTTATACTTAGGTTAATTTCTTTTAAAATTATTATCTAACAGGTGCGATTGCATTTATGAAAGAAACATAGTCTATTAATAACATCATATATCTAAATGTCGGGGTTCAAACCCTTAAAACTAATACATTACTATTACAGACATAATAATCCTTTCTCGTATAAATTTTGTAATCATCTTAAATAGTCAAATAATCCACTCTCAGTCCTTTAAGGACAAATTGACTAAAAGAGAGAAACAACATAATTATTAACATAAGAGTGTTATAAACCAAACAAGGGTTTTACAGGTCAAACCCTAACTTGTGAATTTCATCAAATAATCAAGATTTACACCATGACTGTGAGTACCAGACTTCAAAAATTTTAATATATAAAAACCTAATAAAATACTCAACTGAGTTCAACTTCTTTAATATTCAAAAAGGGTATAAAACCTAAATTATACAGAGTACAGAATAAATGGCTAAGAACCAAAACAAGTTGCAGTGAAGCTACCTTCGCAAAGTGTACAACCAAAACTGACTATGAAGCCAAGCTTCGACCAAAAACACTACACTCACAAAGTGCATCCACCCTATCAAGGCTTTAAATTTAAAAATTCTTATAAACAACCTGTAAATAGTAGAAGCACAATATAACTCGTGGAAAGATGAGAAAGGGTATTCAAATCCTGGGTGAGTCCAACGACCACCCCAACTGCATTTAAGGAGTGAACCCATCTTTTAGACCACGGGGCTTACCTAAGTTTGAGCCTTGAGCCACGGCCATCGCAAAGGCTGTCTTCCAACCCTTGTGCAGGCTTCACTTCAACAAGTACCTGTAGTAATGGTAAACCCTATCAGTAATTTATCTTAATAGTATAATTTTGAAGGTATACTATAATAAAACTTGCAGTAAAACAAAAGAAAGGTCCTTTATGAGTTTTTACCTATCACTGGGAGTATGGCGAACGGATTCACCAACACTGTCACCTATAAATGGTGCAGTGGGGAAAACAACAACTCTCAGAACCACACACAACAACGAGCTACGAAGAATCAAGGAGGAGAACTGAAGAAATCACCAAACTTCCCGGGCTTGGGACGAAGGTTTCCTTGGCAGGGAAATGAAAGTGGTGGAAAAAATAACTCTACATTTGATAGAGGAAGAACCAGCAATCAAAACCACTCATTAGAGAATGGAGGCATCATAGAATCAAGGTATAAGGCGACAGTAACTAGGAGAACGACAACGGCCATGGGAGACGATCCAAAGCAACCTTGGAGCAGTGCAAACTACGAGACAATAATGCATTAAGTTAGGTTTCCAGAGTGTTTTATATTTTCCACACATGGATAGGATTCCTCCACATATCCATAAATTTATTCAAACAATGAGGGTCGTGATCCATAGTTCCTGCATGGAGACATTATATTATTTGTTTGATTTTTGCAGCGTGGGTTAAACTATAAAGACATCCCAATAATAGGGAACCAAACCTCTAATCATTTGCACCATGTATTATATTAACCTAATCACTAGGTTATTATCACAAAGTAATTACGTTGACCAAGTTTTGTGTCACATATAAACCACATATTAAGTCCGATTTTGGTTTAAGTACAAACCATTTCTATCAACGACATAATGTTATCACAAAGTAAACATTATCATAATAATATAATGTAGTCGTATATTAAACTTTACCATATGTTAATTGGGTGGTACGACAATACTCTAAACATCATTTTGAATAGAATGAAGTCATGCGATATACATATATTTTGTTTATGAACTATATTAAATTATAAAAAGTCTTTAGTATAGTTATAAAAAGAGTATATGTTAACTAGGACATAACTATAGTGTCTCTAATAGAAAAGCTTTGAGTTGTTCCTTGCAAACTTTGTACATGATGAAGGTTTGGTTATGAGTGCTTGGTAGATCAACCATTGATATACCACTCATTTTTACAGCTTGGGCATAGTACACCCTTTTTTCTTTAGGAATATTCCAAGTCTAATACTTATATCTTATAATAATGCCAAAGAAGTTAAAGGCTAGAATTAAAACGTTATAAAAACAAACTTTTGGTAGAATTGAATGTTCATCGAGTAAGTCATTTATACTTAGCTTTGAAATATAAATGAACTGATAACTCCCATAGCATCGAAACTATGAAGTAGTACAAGTCTAAAGATAAAAGTATTATCACAAAATTATGTTGTATACTTTATGCGACATTACTCTGTTAATACTTGGGAGTATTTCCAACTTGGCTTTATGTTAATACAAAGTGTCTAGTGGATAGTAAGATAATTATAGAGATAAAACTGATGATAGGATTAAGGACGATCCTATTACATTTTCAAAAGTAAGTAGAACTCAGAGTTTAACTTGGGAACAATGTATGGGTAGCCTTAAGTTCTTATAGAAGGGTATACTGGTCATAGTTTCTACACTCAAAGGTTCTTACTGTTTATAAGATAATAGGCTATGAGTACCCAATAGAAATAATTTAAGGGACAATGATTATACGGGCAAGACAAGATATTATTGCAAAAATATTGTCAAGAAAACAATGTTTATGAGTATTACTAACCACTTAGACTAAATAAGAAATACACATATATGATATTCTAGTGTTAAAGTCGCAATTATGTTGTACTGCCATTACACTTTTTCCAAGTATGTTTATTTGAACAATTGATGAAAATCAAATGATTTTACCTTGCAGGAGCTGTCTAGTGTTTAGTAGCTTATTGTACTAAGCTTTTTAATTTGCAAACAAAATACTGCTGACACTTTTAAATCTTTTAAAAATATATATACTCGATCGATCATACCTGTAAAAACCTGTAAGAAACAGTATTCATCTGCGTTAGCACGAATGCTAAGTAAGCCCCAGATTTAAAAGTGGATTCCACCTACTGACATAAAAGAGATAATCAGTAAACGAAAACAAACAACACACAAAATAGATTTTAATCTTGCTATGAAAAATAAACTGTTTAGTTATTATAGAAACCAATTACTTAACTGATCTTTAGGCCAACTGTTAGCTATTAGTAGAACCGCAGGTTATAACATTTATTGTTAACTCGAAAATTTTTTTGTGAAAATTTGGGGATGTGACATGTGGTATCAGAACACAAGGTTCAAATACTAGGCCTTGATGTAGCCTGACTAGCTTTCATAAAACATTAAATTAAATTATTATGCTAACGTATTTTAATTTTTTTTTTATTCAACAGAGAATTGTCTTTTTATGAAGTTTAACAGGAAGGTATGGAAAGGCTGGGCGAGTATGCACAGAAGGAGTCTCTAGCTACATAAACAAGAAATTTACCCAGAGATCCTATACCAGGGGATGTAACTACAGATTCCTCAGAGCTATTACAGACTGTAAAAGATTTGAAAACTGAAATGGAGTCTATAAAGAAAGAGAATGAAAGGATTCCGAGGGATTAAGAAGAGCTGAATCAGATCCTAATGGAAAAGTTTCAAAATGAAGGAAGGGTATAAGGCCAGAATCTAAAGCTGCTAGTCATCCAAGAAAATCTAAAAAGATGAAGCATACAAAGAGTGAAAGTAGTTCATCGTCAGAAGTGTTTGGTGAATGAAAAAGTTACCATACTACTAGTGATAGTAGTGATGATGATCTGTACGTCAAGAAGAGGAAATATAAACCTTATGAGGAAATATTAGGGGAATTCAAAAAGATAAAACCACCAACCTTTAATGGAGAGACTGAGAAGGGGGAGGAAGCTGAGTCCTGGTTATCTGGGATGAAGAAGTACTTCCCGATATATAATTATTCTAACCAGTTAAAGGCTAGGATGGCTATAAATAACCTCTCAGGAAAGGATGATATTTGGTGGTAGGACTTGAAGAGAGTTAAGGGTATAAAAGAGAAGGAAGTTAACTGGAGTACCTTTAAGCGGTATTTTAAAAATAAATTTATGTCTGAGCAGTATTATGAGGAAAGGGCTAAGGAGTTTTATGAACTAAAGTTAGGTTCAATGACAATGAAGGATTTGAACAACAAATTCTTAAGTCTACTTAGGTATGTACCCGACCTAGTGGATGAGAAACCAAAAGTACAGCGATTCCTGAGCTGTTTACCATATCATATTAAAGATAGACTTGAATATGATAACCCAAAGACCTTGGAGGAAGCTATGAGGAAGGCTAATTTTTTTTTTGAGCAGAATCAAAAGAAAGAAAGCTTGGCCAACTGGAAGGCTAAGAAAAATAATAATCAGTCCGCATTTAAGAAGAATGATTTTGTGTCTAATAGGAATTTTAAGAACAATAAGGCCAAAAAAATTCTACAACAAGAATTTCCAGGGAAATAGGAATAGTACACCCAACAATCAGAACAATTTTAAGGGTAAGGAAACTGCAAATAATCATGAAAATTTTACCAAGAGTTTTGAGCGTAAAGAGCTTGTATTGTGTTGGGAATGTAATGGCATGCACTATGCTTCAGTTTGTCCAAACCGGAAGAAGACTATTAGCAATATTCATACCATTTAGGAGGAGATGACTGTTGGGGAACTAGCAAGGAGCATGCCCAGAATTAACGTAGCCTTGGAGAACTGACAAGCTGAATATCAGACTTCGAGGTATGATTAATCAGACCCCTGTAACCATTTTAATTGATCCAGGAGCTAGTCTCAGTTATATTGCACCTCAGATAGTGGGAAAATGTAAGTTATCTATCGATAAGTTTGAGAATTCATGGTTAGTTCAGTTAGCCACTGGGGCTAAAAGAAAAGTAACTTTCTTTATGAAAGAATGTGCTTTACTTATGGATAAATTTGACACTGTTGTTAAACTTAATATTTTTCCACTTAGCTCATATGATTTGCTGATTGGTATGGACTGGTTAGAACAACATAAAGTAATTTTAAACTGTTACGATAAAACTTTCACATGCTTAAATAGTGATGAACAACCAATAATTTTTAAGGGTATTCCTAGAAAACTATGGTAAGGCATATTTCTGCTTTACAACTTAAAAGAGCTGTTAGAAAAGGATGTAAAGCTTACGCTGTAACAATTACTGATGAAGAGATTAAAATTGAAACATATAAGTTAAAAATAGAAGATATCCATGTTTTAAAAGAATATGTTGATTTATTCCCAGAAGAAATTTTAGGATTACCTCCAAAAAGGGAATTGGATTTCACCATTGAGCTGGTACTGAGTGCAGTACCCAGCTCAAAGGCCCCTTACCGAATGAACATATTGGAACTTAAGGAGTTAAAATTGCAATTAAAAGAGTTAATTGATAAAAAATATATTCGGCCAAGTGTGTCTCCTCGAGGGGCACCTGTCATCTTTGTTAAAAAGAAAGATGAAACTATGCGATTATGCATAGACTACCATCAGCTAAACAAGATGACTATTAAAAATCGATATCCGTTGCCCCACATAGATGATTTATTTGATCAATTATATGGAGCCACAGTGTTTTTGAAGATAGATTTAAGGTCAAGATATCATCAAGTGAGGATTAAAAATGAAGACATCTTCAAGAAAGCATTTAGAACAAGATACAGACACCATGCATTTGTCGTAATTCCATTCAGGCTTACTAACACCCCAGCTGTCTTTATGTGTTTAATGAACAATATAATTCATAAGTATTTAGATAAGTTCATGGTCGTGTTTATCGACGACATATTAATCTATTCAAAAACTGAAGAAGAACATAAAGAATACCTAAAAATTGTTTTGCAAGAGTTGCGAGAACATCAACTCTTCGCAAAGTTTAGTAATTGTGACTTCTTTAAGGATAATATTCAGTATTTAGGTCACGTAGTGACCAAGGAAGGAATTTTCATAGATCCTGAAAAGATACGAGCAATCGAAGATTGGCCGGTTCCTAAAGATGTGACGGATGTTAGATCTTTCATGGGCATTACCGGTTACTAGCAGAGGTTCATTGAAGGATTCTTGAGGATAGCCAATCCGATAACTTCCTTGCAGAAGAAAGGAAAGAAATTCGACTGGAACCAGAAATGCGAAGAAAGCTTTAAGAAGTTAAAAACTTTATTAACCAGTGCACCTATTTTAAGAATAACATATCCTAATAAAGAGTTTGTATCATGCATAGATTCTTGTAATGAAGGCTTAGGCGGTGTTTTGACTCAAGAAGGGCATGTTATTACCTATGAGTCTAGAAAGTTAAAAATTCACGAAAATAATTACGCAACATATGATCTAGAACTAGCAGCTGTGATACATGCCTTAAAAATGTGGCGACACCACCTAATCGGCAGAAAATTTGTTTTAATGACTGATAATAAAGGACTGAAATATATTTTAGATCAACCTAATTTAAATTCTAGACAAGCTAGGTGGTTAGCTTTCTTAAGCGAGTATGATTTTGAAATCCAGCATATAAAAGGTAAAGAAAATAAAGTCGCTGATGCATTAAGTAGGAACGCGAGGCTGAATTTTGCAACAGCAATCAACACTTACGTTTCAAACATTGATGAAATACTTAAAGAAGGGGTAAAAAAAGATGAAATTTATCAGAAATTACCAGCTAAAGCTAAGGAAAACCCCACAGAAAAATTAATAAAAGGTTATAGTTTAAATGAAAAAGAGTTTTTACTGTTTAAAGATAAACTGTATGTACCTAACGTACCTAAAGTTAAGCTGTTAATTCTGGATGAAATCCATAAAACACCATATTCGGGTCATCTAGGTTATCAAAAGACTATAACCATGCTAAGAAAAGAGTATTTTTGGCCAAATATGAAAACTAAAGTAGCTGAATATATTGCAAGGTGTTTAGAATGTCAACAGGTAAAAACTGAACACCAACACTCAGCTGGTTTGCTACAGCCTTTACCTATTCCTAGCTGGAAATGGGAAGTGATTAGTCTAGACTTTATTACTGGATTGCCTAGAAATCAGAATCAGAATGACTCTATTATGGTAGTGGTTGATAAGTTAAGTAAGGCAGGTCATTTTATACCTGTTAAAACTACTTACAAAGCTGCCAATACAGCTGATATTTTTCTAAAGTAGATTTTTGGATTACATGGAGTACCAAAAGTCATAATCTCAGATAGAGATCCTAAGTTCACAGGAAACTTTTGGAAGTCCTTATTTAAAGGATTAAATACAACATTGAATTTCGATACTTCTTTCCATCCTCAAACAGATGGACAAACTGAAAGGGTAAACCAGGTACTGGAAGATTTATTGAGAATGTATGTGAAAGATCAGCCAGGTAAGTGGGAAGACTATTTACATCTAGTATAATTTGCATATAATAACAATTATCAGGCATCAGCTAGATTCAGTCCATTTGAAATTTTGTATGGACAAAAATGTTATACTCCTATCTCTTGGAGTAATCCAGTAGATAGATTGGTACTGGGTCCAGAATTGTTGAAAGAAATGGAGGAAATTGTGAAACAAGTGCAGGGAAATTTAAAAGTGGCACAGGATTGGAAGAAAAGTCAAGCAGACTTGAAAAGAACTCCAAAGGAGTTCCAGGTAGGTGAACATGTGTTCATCAAGGTAAGGCCAAAGAAAATCTCTCTAAGACTGGGGAGTTGTGCAAAATTGGCACCTCGTTACCGTGGTCCATTTGAAATTTTTTCTAGGATTGGTCAAGTAGCTTATCAATTAGCATTACCACCTAACTTAAGAGTACATAATGTTTTTCATATTTCTGTTTTGAATAAATATGTTGATGATGCTACTCATGTGGTTAATTGGAATGTTGTACAGGTGGAACCAGAAGGAGAATTCCTGGTGGAACCAGACTGTATCCTCGGGAGGAGGAAAATTACACTTCAGAACCGCACCATTGGACAGGTGAAGGTGTGATGGAAGCACCTTAGTCTTGAATAAGCCACTTGGGAATTGGAAAGTAAGATGCGAGATGCATATCCAATTTTGTTCCAGGGGACTTTGGAGGATGAGGAATAAATAACATCGAGGATGATGTTATATTTTAAGGGGTTGTGTATGTCACATGCCCCAATTATGTAAAATAATGTTATATTATTTTGATATTATTCCCAAACATTATGTTAAATTTAATGCTAAGTGGAAACTGATGACTCAGCAGAGTCAAGGATGTGGAATGTAATTCTGAATATTTAATTTTTAAATAAATAAAAGTGGAGACAACAGCCTGGGAGAGCTGTTATAAAGAGTGTTACTGGTCAAATGGTGGAAGGAACTAGGTGGAGAGCAAAACGACAAGTGGCAGCATCCTCAAACACTTCCTATGTTGTAGGTGGCAACTTCCCTACATTTGGGATCATGATCCCCCAAGAAAGTGGGATCTGAGCAAATGGCTCAATTAATGACATCTAACCCAAAAAGACCTAGGAAATCTTATTAAAAGTGCCCAATGTAGAGAGCTCAGGCTGCTCATTCCAGGAGAAGAATCATTTAGGTGAATGCACTTCAAGGAATTCCTTGGGAAAGGGAAATTTGAAGGAAGGTGTTTGAGGGGTAAACTACAGGAAGTTGATCTAGTATAGTTTTGTAGCTGAAAGATCTTACTGCAGTATGCAGAGTTGGTATTGAGTCTCAAAACAGGTACTTTGTTGATTGCTCCACCTATTTCTAGCCAAGCAGGCTAGAACAGGCTCGGGGGTCCTGAGAAGTCACTGTTTGAGCACTCTCCAGGAGTTGGTAGGGAGGAACGGCCTCCCATTGCTGTTGTCATCCAACTTAAAAGACAGGTTTCATTATCTTTTAATTCTTGTGTTATAGTTTATCTCTATGTATGATCAATAAATGAATGATGTAATGATATGCTGTGTTAAATCCTCCTAGTTATTCTAGACTAAATTTGTACCGTGATGAAAGATAAATCCTACCTGTGTTTTTCCCCATCTAGAGTAATCCAGATCGTACTCTAGCACAGGTAGTTTGTTTAAGTAAATGAAGTATGATAGGATTATAAATGAATTGAATATTTATGTTTAGAGTAATGAAATGTTACTTTTCAGTAGATGGATGCTTTCTAGAAATATTATTAATTTGTTTCCAGACATGTCGTTAGAAATAGATTGTACAAATAGCATGTTAATACAAAATATTACTCATAGTACTGACTGACATTAGTAGGTAAATTTTATCAATTATTTTCTACCCAGTCTTTATTTACATAAACTGTACTTTTACTTAGAAATAGAAGAATTAGTGTTATCAATTGGAAGTTAATAGTTTATATTAGGAATAGATATAAATATAGTACTGATAGCTTTTTCCTTTAGTAACAACTAATCTTCCTGTATCTATCTATTATTTGGATTCGTCCAGTTTTGATAGGGAGCAACCTTTGTGTGAATATGTTGGGGTTTTCACTCCTAAATTTAAGTAATTAAGATCCAAGTAGGATGGTAAGGAAACTAGACCAATAGGTCGATCAGTAAAAATAGGCGGCATCTGTTCATTTAGACACCCTGATGCTTTATAGTTGAAAATGACTCAAGATTGGAGGGACAAGGTGGTTTGATGGTGGAGAAATGTGTCGTATTCACCAATAGAGCATTCCCATAAATCCAAAATCTATTTTTAATGATGTTGGTTTTAGTTATGGTCACGGATCAACCTCAACAGGATCATAACATTCACAAACAAACACTAGCAGGCCAACAAGGGTTACGACCCAGCCTAGGCAGGTTCAAACTATCAAAACCTAACCCTAGCAGCCTTAAAACAGTCACAAGCCATATATAGAAACCTTCAAATAGTCACGGAATAACTCCAATAATCATCGACCAACACTCAATAAAAAACCTATAGCTTACTCAATTAAACCCCTAATTATATAGGGCATTGAATAAAAGGTTGGTAACTAACTTATCGGTCGTTGGCCCTTCATAGTCAGTGTAATGGATCTCTCCAGATCATTGGTCCTTGGTAACTGTTAAGAAAGTTGCATCAATATCCATTTGAAACCTTACTCGTCGGAGGGCCGAAGGATGGGAAATATGCTATAATGGAAATTTTAGTAGGTGAGAGAGGTCGACAATACTCGTCGGAGAGTTGAAGGATGGAAAAAATGTTGTAATGGCAATTTCTGCAGGCACGAGAGGTCAACAAATCATGATGCTGGTGTGGATAATGGTAAATGTGTTTTATTAAGTTGACAATGGCCATAAAACCAATGTCAATCATTGAATGCGTTATTTAAAACAAATGTCTTCTTTAGACTTTATGTTGATACCAATCATTTAATGTGTGTACTTACCCATCTAATGTGCCATGTTGTTCATCCAATGTGCCATGCACTTACCCATCTAATGTGCCATGTACTTACCTTTATGTGGTTATCAATCATTTGGTATTGTATGATTTTCTTATGTTGGTTTTGAAGAAAGGAAATTTTCACCACATGTTGAGACTTCTATTATGAGGGAGATATGACAATAATGATGAAGATGACGATGATGGTGAAGATGATGAAAACAAGGAGAATGATGATCATGATGATGATGACGATCATGATAATGGCGACGATGATTATGCTGATGAAGACGAAGATGATGATGATGAAGATGGTGAAGTTGATGATGGTAATGATGATGATGATGATGATGATTGTGATGATGATGATGATGAGGATGAGGATGATGATGTAGATGAAGACGATGATGATGATGATGATGAAAATGGAGATGTTGATGCTCATGATTATGGTGATGATGATGACGATGAAGCTGATGATGATGGTAATGGCGATGATGACGGTGATGACAATGGAAATGATGATGATCACCATTATCACCATCATCTTCATCATCATGATCCTCATCATCATGAACCTCATTATCATCATCATCATCATCATTTCCATATTGAGCATCATGATGAATATCATAATCATCATCATCATCGTCGTCATCATCATCATCATCATAATCGTCGTCATCTTCATCATCATCATGATGGTAATGGAGATGATGATGGTGATGATGATGATGGCAATGATGATGATCACCATCATCATCATTTCCATCATCATCATCATGAAGATCATCATCATCATCGTCGTCGTCATTTTCATCATCGTCATCTTCATCATCATGACCCTCATCATCATCATCATCATCAGCATCATCATCGTCATCATCGTCTTCATCATCATCGCACTACAACAAATCCTGGAATTAGCGTCCCATTTAGCATCCCTTTTTAGTGTAAGTTTTTTTTACATTGAGTGTTCAAACTAGACGCTAAATGGGACGCATCATGGAAAAAAATTAAAGCATCTCAAAAAATGTCTGTTTTTGCTTCCTAGATAGCATCCTTTATGACGTTCAAAATAACATTTTTTTTTTGCTTCCAGAATAGCGTCCAACTTTGCTTCCTAAACAACATCGAGGTTTGCTTCCTAAATAACATCCTATTTTGCTTCCTAGCAAATATCCAATTTTTCTTCTTAAATGACATCCCCTTTAATGCCATATTTGCATCCTCAATAACACGATGTTAGGATCCAAATTAGCATCCATTTTTTCTACCACTTTAGCATCCCATTTTGCACCATGTTTTACTTCCAAATATGCGTTAATTTTCGATTCCAAATTTGCACCAATTTTTTCTTCCTTTTTTGCATCGTGTTTTTGCTACCAAAATGACGCCAAATATTTCTTCTATTGTTGCACCATATTTTGCTTCCTATGTAGCATCATGTTTTGCACCCAAAGTAACGTCTTATTTTTCTACCATATCAACGCCATGTTTTGCTTCATCATTAGTGCCACGTGTTGCATCATTTTTAATTCCTAGTTTCACGTATTATTTTGCTACCACATCAATTCCATGTTTTGCTTCATCATTAGCACCATGTGTTGCATCCTTTTTAATGCCTAGTTTCGCGTCTCTCATTTTTTGGTCACTAATTTAGTCATTTGTAGTAATTTTATATACGAATTTTGGTCATTTTGTTTGGTCACTTATCTCTCATTGTTTGGTCACTTAATTTCTTATTTTTTGGTTACTAATTTAGTTGTGTTTAACCAATATTATAATATCATTAGGGCATGGAGGAATCGAACCACCAACCTCCTGCTTGTAAGGCAAATGCTCTTCCATTGAGCTAGTACCCTTTAAGAATTTAGGAACCTAACTTACAAAGTCCTCTATAATGGTAAAAAGAATTAATACACAACTGAGTATCTAATGGTCAGAAAAGGATGATAGGTTGTATAAGTTCACAATATATGATCAAGCATGTTATGAAATCCATAAACCTTTTCTAGGAATTTTGAACAAAACTCAAAAAACCGACTTAATGGGATTGCAAAAATCACTATTCCCTAACAACCATTATGTTTGTTTAAGGTTTGATATTTAATCATACTCCATTAAGAGACCCATGATAAGAGGACATGAAGACAAATCCTTAAATGAGAATACAATGATATTCAAGGAAAACAACCATTGTTTACACCATATTGCAATAAGAAGGTACTTCTGTAATTTTAAGTCATCAACACACTATATGATGACCCTAAATCTTGGAAAAAATGATTGTAAGAAACCTCAGTTTAGAAATACCTTTATTTACAAGCAAGAATAGTACTTGTACAGAGATGGAAATGATTGTTGTGTATGATTTTGACTCTCATAAAATTTATATAAGCACTTGACTCTTAGAAAATTTTGACACTTACTAATGATACAAGATTGGAATTGATTTGATATTTGTTTTTATTATAGTAATGTTTGAAGGATTACTGTTTCACCGCAATGTGATAATGTCAAGTGATCTCAATGAATGATTTCGACATTTATGAGTCATTAACATTTTACTCTTTGCACGATACTATGTGATTCTGAGATTTATTAAGTATAGAAAATGTTGAATTACAAATTTGAGAAATGGAGTTATTTCAATCCTTAACAAAGGTGGTTAAAATGAACTGAAACAACTGTCACTTAAAAATGAAGGATGAGATACCGAAGACTAATCACATCCTTGAATTGTTTGAAAAGGATAGTTTCCGTCATGTTTAGGGAATTTAAACAAACTTGTGTATTTCCTAGTCAACAAGAGAATTGGAAAACAACAAAATTAAATAATTACAGGAATAATTGATGGAGAAAGATGAGAACCTTGTGGTGAAAAATATTGGAGATATATTTGGTAAATGTGTTTCATATCAAGCAAATTCTTTGGCTGGTTAGTTAGAGACATGAAGGTCATCACACTTGATAATTAAAAGGAAGTACATTTAGTGACAGAGGGTCAGTCACTCACTTTAGTGTGAATCCAAGCGTGGCTATAACATTTTAAAGTGAGCACAACCATATTTACACACCCACCTCCAAAAATAGTAGCTAATCTTTCCAAAAAGGTTTCTCATATAAGATAAATGGCACCCCCAAAGGCAGTAGGAAATGGTGTTAATCCAAATCCTTGATAGTGGAAACAAGATTGCTAAAGGATTTCCAAGTGAAAGTGGGAAATTTGTCGGCTTCTTTGATAGAAATCAAAGGTGGAGGTCATGCAGAAGCAGTTGAAACTAAGTTGAATGGACTCCAATGTGTGCTTAGGAACATGAATGATGAAGTGAGGGGATGCTTCTTCTAGATACATAAATTATATTCTCTTACCCTTTGTTTCTTTCCCTTATCTACCAATCAACATAATTTGCTGAAGTACTTCAGAAATAGCCTTTGATTAGAAGACGATGGAAAACTATTCCTAGGGTAAAGTTTTAGCTTTAGCTAAAATTCCCTCTATTTGATTTTATTCATAATATATAAATATTTTGGGGAGCTAAACGGATCCATGGTTACATGTTGAAGGACATATTTCAAAGAGTACAATTTACCTACAAATCAAACATTTTTTAATTTTTTTTAATTTTATTTTTTATTGCAAACTAACATAAATCATGTAGAAAAATAAATAAACTTCTAATCAAATTCACTATAGTTGTAGTATAATATTATTCTCAGCTTGATTGTATTTGTAAGCCAGTGCAAAAGTTGCTCAAATTTAAAACCATTTAAACTAAATAATTGACTAACCTTCCTATTGATCCAAATGTTTTGATGTAGTGTATCAAATCTTGTGTCGTGTCCTGTCCTTTGAGGGTACAAGCCATGCAAATGTATAAGCTATACTATATGAGTTTACATCCTTTCGTATATTTACCTGCAACATATCATGCCATTCCCTACATGCATGCTTTTTGGAAACAAGAACATATATTTACTGTCAGCAACATGGATTTGTTTAGAAAATGCAATATTGGCCTGAGAAAAAAATTCTAAGTTGAAACATATACATATGTATTTATTACTGACAAATACACTCACATCAACCAAGGAATTTATTTGGAAATTTGCAAATTTTTATTACCTGTAACAGCAGTACAATTAGGTGTTTAAAATAAGATTTCAAGTGTACCTTCAGGTTTGAGTTTGATAGATTGTTACAGGTTCATGGTACCATGATTTAGGAAATTTGAAAATTTTAAACTTATAGTCTTCCAATTGATATTTACTAAGTCTATGATAATGCCGAAGGCGTATTTTATACGGCTGTATGTCTACAACTTTCGTCGTCGACTATGCATTTATGATACAACATGTGCTTTCTTCATCAAAACACCATGATGTCACCTGCCTGTGAACCCTATTCTTGATCTTCTGGCATGTTCTTTCTTTATCATACCGCTACGACGTCACCTTCCTGTGAACCTATTCTTGATCTTCTTGATCTCTATCTTTCTGCACCCCATTTTTGGTTTGGTCGCTTCTTTCTCCTATTCAATAATTTCCTTCTTACTCCTATTCAAGAAGTGATTTCATATCTAAACACTGGAACATAACGGCATATACGACACATATAATGGTGGTTTTTTATATGAACACTAGAATAGAACGACATATACAAAAACGACGCCTGGTAAATATGCCCATCTCAAATTCTACATATATATGATGATTTATTATGGTTCTTCTTTGAAATTTTTTGTCTTCTATGATTCATGCATTTTCTGTTAAAACCATATTCTATTGTTTTATGTGCTTGTTGTTAGTTGGATTAAATGGGTTGTGTTCTTTTTTACTATTGGGGTTCATGGGATGCTTGGGGAGAAGTGTTTTCTCGTTATTCCTTTGGTAACTTTTAGCAAAATTCCCACACTCATAGCAAGAATTGCATTTAAAGTGGGTTTTCTCATAATCTAATTCTTGCACACTGTTCCTATTATCCCTAAAGTTGAACCTCGACTACTAGGGTCAATATTAGAGAAATATTAAATTGGTTTAATGGATAACTGGAAAATGAATCTATGGAATTTGGTGGTAGGTATATTTACTCCAGAAATCAAGCTAGATTTGAAAGCCAATACTGAATAGTAGTATATATATCATAATCAAGACTGATAAGACAAAGCTATGAGTATGAATTTATGAAAAACATGAATCAAATTCTGCATATAGTACTTAAGGATAACTGCACATTAATCGTGAGAATCTAGCAATGGATTTTAATTGAACATACATAGGATAAATCACAACACATGAAATTCAATTATTGAAACAAAAGGTGGCTCATATGAACATAATCATTTCAAAGCAGCTAACAAAAACAGAGTGTATACATGCTCCTGCCACTCCAGTATCAGAATGTTCAAACACTGCCAATACAATCTCAGCCCTTGGATGGAACTCTGCTCCTTCCTCACTTCTACCTCATTCAATATTTTTACAATGAAATATATATATAAGCTATCAAAGCTAACCTCTTTAGCATTTTTTGGATCTAGTCTAATGAGTTTTTTCCAAGTTTGGCTAATCAAACAAGAAAATGACCCATGTCTCTATTTAATAGGGTTATTCTTCTACTATGACTAAAACACTTAAATGAAATGCCACTTGCATTCATGGATGCGTATTGATGAGCTCTTTGAGGAAGAGTCATCATCTGTACCTAAATATACTCCAGCCAATCTTTAGTTCATAATCATAGACAATGACCC
Organism: Pseudotsuga menziesii; assembly: GCA_001517045.1. Taxonomy (NCBI): domain Eukaryota; kingdom Viridiplantae; phylum Streptophyta; class Pinopsida; order Pinales; family Pinaceae; genus Pseudotsuga; species Pseudotsuga menziesii. Next base: position 690,825 of record LPNX010821845.1, on the reverse strand, counting down.
CTTCAATATTTCGTGTATATCATCTATTGGCATTGATGCATCCACAATCTGCCAGGTTGGATCATGCAAGGCCTTATACTGGTTAGCTATTTTCTTCTGAAAGTCCAGCTATTCATATTGCTCTTCTCCATAGTCTCCACATTCTACTGCTATCTATGGAGTTATGTCCAAGTATAGAACAATATCCGGAGTTGGTAACCCAACTTTGGGCGCCTTACACCAGCTAAGGTCGAGTCCTTTTGCAGCAGAAAATGCCACACAAGAAGGTACAAAAACCAAAAATGATATTATAATCAAACTCAGGATTAACATAACAATTGCCAGAATTCTTTTCACTGTAAACTTACACGACTTTTCTACCTAGTCTACAGTGGTGCTAAAACATATGAAATTCAAGGTTTGAGTGTTCTAGAGAGGAAACCCTATTTTTGGTTTAAGAAGAGCTTGATATTAATTTCTAAATAACATAGGACCTTTTCCAGGTCGAGTACAGATGAAGAAATTGATACCACCTTGAAATATGGAACTGCTACTTTCACTCTTGAGTTCTAGAGGGATAGTCAAGGATTCGACATCTTTCATCGAGTTCAAACCGATTTCTCCTAGTATAGAGGTGTCGCCTATTACATAACTCGACAATGTTTTGTTGAAGTCAGGAGAAAATAGAAAAGCAGTCGCTGAAGAAGAAGGCCTGCAACTTTCCTATTAGGTGCATACATTACTGCATTTGGACCAACATCAAAAGTATATGCAACCTGTGGAGTCCCTTCAGACCGATTCCATCTTTCAACACAGTTTATGATCCTGTGTGATGTGTCATTCATGTAGAATATTGGAGGAGATGTGTCAAGGAAAACAACATGGAACTGGTTACCATATGCACAAGTAATCTTCGCAAAGGATCCAAATTCATGATTTGCATTTGCTTCTTCCATTTTCAAAACACGCTTTGAAACCACTTCCTGTGATCTGTGGCGAAGAAGTTCGCTAGTTTCAACACTTTGACTCATGCCAATTGTGCTGCTTGTTTCCTTCTGACGTGAGCTTACCAAAACAACCAAAATGACAAGCTCCTCCCAATATTTCTCAGTTGCACGCTGAAAAACAATGCTGTCACTTCCATCAGTTTCCTTTCCCATCACACATTTTACATCTCCACCATAAAGGCTACGAAATGCACTCCCTGTATAAACTGGAGGCAACTGCTTCAACTTAGCCTTTATGTACATGTAAAAGATCCAGGGATGTAATAAATGTTGTCAATTTGCAGTAAATGGCTTGATCTATTTGAGGAGGGATTGCCTTTATTTCAGTACCAAGTTCCTGCTCAATCTTGTACAAATTAAATTGATCCTTGTATGTAATCAAATTTACAGCAAGTCCTATATGGCCAAACCTTCCAAATCGCCCTACTATGTGCAAATAAGTTTCTGAATTCTTAGGAATTTAAAAATTTATAACAACATTAACTACTTGAATATCAATTCCTCTCATAAACAGATTTGAAGAGACCATATTTATACAAGCACCATTACGGAAGTCATGGAAGACTCTGTTCCTGTGAGATTGCAACATCTTTGTATGGATGTAAAAACATGAATATCCAAGCTCTGTGATTTTTTTGGCCAAGAGCTCTATTCAATTAACAGAATTTCAGAAAATTATTGATTGGTTGATTTGGAGGTTTGATAAAAGTGTGTTAAGACAATGAACCTTTTTCCTCTCCTCCACAAATGCATAAAACTATGGGATCAATTGAGAGCCACCTTAGATGAAACTATTCTGTGTGCTGCCAGAAGCTTATAACTTTTGTTGGAGCAGATATGATGACAACATTTGGCTTCATATGGGGATGGAATGCTCCCTGTGAGCTTCCAAGAACAAGTAGACCTGTGCCTTTCCAATCCATCATTGCAACTAGTGTGTTGTCTCCATTGGGCTAGAGTCTTTATATCTTATTCCTAACCTATTCCAAACCTTGAAAGCCTACTCTTCTTATACTACAAACTTATAGCACACTATAAATTCAAACTACTCACACTGCAAACTTAAGGAAATGCTTGAAGCATCAAGCTTATTTATCCACACTATTATTCTAATCAACTGAACTCTGCTTGATCAAGTATAATCCCATTTCTAATGTAGCCATGCAAAAATTTCATCAACCAACCAAAACTTGCTTCCAACTTTGAGCATATATACAATCAGAAATATTGAAAAACATAACTCATACTCACTTCCATCGAACTCTATCTCTAAAAATTTATGATACAATATTTATAGTTCACTATTGAATCTAAATAACTTGCAACAGGATCTAAAAAATACCAAAAATGACCTCTTCATGTTGCATGTCTTTTGTGAATCCAAGTTGACTGATTTCTAAAAAGTATTGCTCGACTGATGAGGACTGGATGAATGGTTCTAGTAATTAACCATGTTTATTCATAACACTTCCACGAGTCCCTTCTTCAAATCCATTTCTACACATATTCTTGCACCGGTAAATATCCTTCCTTTTGGTTCAGCTGGGTCAATGTATCAACCCAACGTATCCCCAAATGTTGGTATCTTCATCCTAGAATATGAACAAAAGATGGGGTAATCCAACCGATGTAGAGGCTGCATTGATCTCCTCTTTAAGGTTGAAGTCTAAGGACTGATAGGTTAATAGCCTTCCTTTTGGTTCAGCTGGGTCAATTTATCAGCCCAACTTATCCCCAAATGCTGGTATCTTCATCCTAGAATATAAATAGAAGATGGGGTAATCGAACCCATGCAGGGGCTGCATTGATCTCCTCTTTAGGGTTGAAGTCTAGGGATCGACAAGTTAATAGATGCTTCAATTCCCATGAAGTATGATCTAGAGAAAAAAATCAAGTTTCTATCCTCCCTATTCTATATATTTTAAAAACAAAGTCTCAACCACAAGCAAATAGAGTTACCTGACCCTTGATTTTGGGAAGCCATTGCTCTACTATTCCACATGGTCCTTGGATTAGGCTAGAGGCTGTAAACTTTCCAAACAGAGGGAGAGAGTTCTTTCTTGAATCTACATAGTCTAACTGGGGGATGATTCCTTCTTCTAGTGATTTAAATGTTTCAATCTCAATGACAAAAGAGATTGCATTGTTTCTCCCATTAATGTCTCTCATGGGAAATGCATTTGTTCAATCATGGAATAAAGTCAATCTAGAGAAATTCTATTCACCATTGCTAGGGAAAACCCTCAGAGAAGAACGTTCTCACTCTCCTCCAGCTAGCTTCAACATATCTAATCTTAACATTGTCATATCCAAACTTAAATCGAGAAGAATTTTCAATTTTTGATTTAATCTTGTTACATGAAAGCCTCAAAAATAACCCCACACTCCTTAGAAACTGACATCCAAAATGGCTTGGAAGGTCAACAACAATTGTGTCGAAAGGTACATTCAAGCAGAAAAACATTATAAATTATAAGTCCATTAATACATTGGTGCATGCCCGAGGAGAGGGTACGCCATTAATATAACTCTACATATCTGAGGAGAGGACATGCCATTAGTTAACCTAATTATTTTATGAAAAATAATTGTCAATGTCCATATTTGTATGAGTTGCATAGGATAAGAAAACAAGTGAAAGCGGTCTCTATCTTTGTTGAATTTACAACCCAAATTAATGGATGGGTATAGTAAGTTCATATTAACATATTTTTCAAGGGATAACATCAATATCTTGTCATTCAACAATATTTGAAAAGAGAGGAGGATGACACTGTAGTAAATTTCCATAGTCTTCAAGAAACATTTAAAAGAGTGGAGGATGTGACTCTGATTATTTTCTGTGGATTTCAAGAAATAATTAGGAAAAACAGGCCCAGGGGCCAGAATGAAATGAATTATCATCATCTAATAATATAATCCATAGTATTATATATCTCAATAGAAGATGGGAGTAAAACAATTTTTCATGAATTAGAACCCCCCAAAAAATTGTAAACTTGTAGAATACAAAGAACTAGAACAAACTTTTCAGTAAAGTAGAAAGGTCACAAAAATAAAATAAAAAGGACAAATACTACTATAGCATACAAATTCAAACCCAAGAACCATATTGCAATTGGTTGAATAGAAAAGGCAAATCTTGGAGAAATATTGAATTAATAGAACTTCCTAAAACCCTCTCGACTTTAAGATTTGATTCAAAAGTTACCGTACGATTGCAATGCATACTTGACTATCTATCTTCTTAACAAATTAACAAATAGAATATTGGAAATGGTATACTTTGATAGACCAAGTTAATTTTCTTAGTAAGTCAACTACATATTTAAATATATGACAAGAGAAATAATTGACAAGGAGATAACCTACCATGAGCAACTGGTTGATAAGGAGACGGTGCTAGAGATGGCGTCCAATGAGTATTAAAAACCCCTAGACCATAACCATGTGTAGCCAAAGGAGTTGTATTAGAATTTAACAAAGCAACTTGCAATGATCCCATGCTTGGAAACTGCATAACAGTTTTAGACACCAAGATATCTTAGCACATGACAAACCATAGAATTTATGCTGGTTAGAAAATACAACCTTGCTCAATGATTTAGAAAAGATAAATGGAAAGCAGAAATAGTAGGATATTATCAACTACTTCTGTAAAGTACTTATAAATGGATAATCCTTTCACTAATTTAACCAAGTTTCAAGTCACAGAAGAACCAATGGTAACATAATGCATAAAAATAAAATCAGACCAATCTTGTTAATTGTAATGTTCCAAAAGTCGATCTTTACAGAAATTTTAATTTTGTCCAAAGTTCAAATCCAATCGTAATACTTTGGAAGGTCACAAATCTACATGATCAATCAGACCAGTGCCAATTTGGCTGGTTGGTTTAATTAAAAAATAGGTATCATGTTTATAGGCTTAGTAAAAAACAAGGTGTTTTGACAGTAGGGGATTTTGAAAAATAGATTTGCTGGGAAGTTCATGAACTTCAAAGTCAGGCAATTAAAAAATAAAAAACTGTCAATATATGGACATTATCTCTTTTAAACTTTTATTGTTTTGATGGGCGGGCTCCCAACAACATGAAGATTAAGGTGGTAGCACCTCGAGAAAGAAAATACATTGTCTGGATTGGAGGGTCTATTTTGGCTTCTCTAAGTACTTTCCAGCAGGTATGTACTACAAGTTTTAGTGACTTCATTTTGAGCATTGTAAGATGTTTATTGATTCTTAATTTGATGACATAAAAAAAATATGGATTCACCTAAAAATATGCACTTGTCATGTAGATTTCAGATGTGAATTTCAAAATCAGAATATGAGGAGTCTATCCCCTCAATTATTCATAGGAAGTGCTTCTATAGTTTTGGACGTTTTGTACCTATATCTAGGAGAACTAGATGCATATGGCTTGATTTTTTTAGTTTATATGGAGGACTAGCATTGTAAAGAGAGAATTTTTGTGTTTACTTGTACACACTGACTTTCCCAAGTCAGTTTTGAGGCTTTGGCTCTTTATTGCTTTGGACTCATGAAATAATTTGAGCCTATGCTAAGGGATTGCATTGGAATCCTTACATTGGCCAAATTCAAGTTGTCTTAGTATTTTCCACCCTATTGTGCTTGATTCATTATATTTTCTTATATATATTCATATGGATTGGGAAATTTTTAGCATGTGTGAAATGTCTCTGTATGGTTGTTGCTGTTGCAAAAGGATGATATATGTAAATATTTAGGAGTAATGTTGTAGCATAGCCACATAGAATCTATTTCCACATGCATGAATACTTGAGTTAGCTCAGAAATAAAGAGTACATGTTAAATATGATTCAACAAATAAGAAATTTGCCATACAATATAAGCAGAAACATTACAATATTCATTTCTCTAATTGGTTTTTTGAATCTATTAATATTAAGCTTCTGAATCACAGGTGTCATGGAGTAAAAAATAGTTATTTTGCTAGAGTTATGGAAGTAGATGGAAAATATAACCTATGCTTGATCAGGTACCAAGGACATATATAAGGTAATTGTCTAAATGTTGAGCTCCCTTCACACATTGGATTGTTCTGTTGGGTTCTTTATATGTAACAGATTCTTGGCTCTTCCCTGAAGTGTAATATGCCATGGACCTTCCTCTATGTGAAACTTGCATCAAGAACATACTTAAAGACAATAGATATCAGTGCATATCAGTAGCTCCTAAGATAGGGGAGACTAAGCATGTCCATAATGGGATAAGTATTAACTATTGAAAATGACACAACATGCTGCACATCCCTTACAAATTTGTTAGCATGAACAGTCTATGCATAGACTGTTGCACCACATCAAATATGCATCATTTAATTTATAATTATGAATAATGATTCATAATTTATGAAGAAATCTGAAATATGCATGTATGATGTGACTGTGACATGTTTTTTATAATATATATATATAGTACCCTCGACCTACCCAAGTTCCCTATTTCAAAAAGTGGCATCCCCATCCCGTATCCAAGTTCTCTAGTAACTTAGCCAAAAACATTCATTATACACTGCAGCGTATCCTATTACTACACGAGTCTCTTGTACCCAACATTTGTGTTGGGTCAGATGGTCATTGTATATTGTATATTGTCAAGTTATATTTAGAAAGGTATCTTCTATTGGAATGATTTATAAGGCCCTAGGCTCAAGTCGTGGAAACAGTGGCGATCCCTTGCTCTAGACATTGGGCTACTGACCTCTGATTGTCCTGCAATCATGGAGTTGAGTACATTTATTCCCAACACCAATATGTTTAAGATGAATATTGAGATGCCCGTTCCTTTTTATAAGGATTAAGAATGGCGTTTTCATAAACTATCCATTCAATATGATTCTTTTTGTCTCTATTGAGTGTATCCATCTCTTCATCAGAGGCACACCCTGTCCTGAGTGCTTAATGCAAGGTGAGATTTGAAAATATTGAGGTATGGTGTATTCATCATCTACATAGTATTTGGTTGGTATGGATTTTATATAAGCCACATTTTTTTGCTTGCTTGGTTATCTATCATGGGATTCCATCTAAGTCCAAGTTGGCAAAGACTAGCCTTTTAGATGGTGTATGTCCAATGTGTGTCAACGATAAAAAAAAGTCAAGCCTATTTTATGCAGTTGTCAGTTTAGAACGTAGTGTTGGAATTACATTGAGGATCAGCATCCTGGGTTGTTCAAAAACAAGCTACATTGGAGATGTTTTGGGGGATGGGTGAGCCCTTGTGTGGGATTTCTTCCTTGGGAAAGCCCTTATGATATGGAATCTCAGGTACAAGTATGTGTTTGATTAAGAGATAATTATTATGTATTCCTTTGTTTCTTTATGGAAAGATGAGGTACATCACCAACTGTAGTCTGTTGGCTAAGGGAGTCTTGTTGATCAAGGAAGCCATAAATCTGGCTCCTTATCTATACTCTGACATTATTTCTGTTTTAGCTAACTTGAGGAAGAGGTTCTGATAGGAATTATATATACCCTTCCACGCCATGCACTTTTTTTTGTAGATATATTTATGTGAATATAAGATGTATTATTGAACAAAAAAACTAGTTTTACCTTTCAGCTAACAGATTTAACAAATTACCCAGCTAATGACCTAGTTGTGTATACCTTATCATTACATAATGTTAGGAGTTGTGTCAACCCCACAGATAAACACCCATACAGGTTGAAAAAGGAAAAAGAACACATAAATTGTGAAATACAGTTGAAAAATTTATAAAAAGGCTTATCAAACATAGAGAAATAGAAAACTAGCCAGGCAAGCAGAGGAGGTGAATCAAGGGAAGACATAAAATATAAATAACTGGATAAGAATGACCATCTCAAGATTGGTATACAAACTATATGACATAATTATGCTATAGCATAGCAATAAAATACAGTAAAATAGGATCAACTGACAACAAATGCCTGCATCAAAGACATAGATATACTATTAGCAACCATTGAGTGATGATCTAGGTAGATGTCCAACAAATTTGGTAGATTGTTCTGCATGCAATAATGCAAATCGATTCCATGGACTTCCTGTAATGTATCCTTATGCAGTTCTCTAGATTCTATATCTGAGAATCCCAAGTCGAGGAACTTTTTATTGACTTCTATGGTCGGAAATTTCCTGGATATCTTAAAAGTAAGTCCTACACATGCCAATAATGAAATAATCTCTTGGGTACCATGCCAATTTTCCTGCAAGAAAATGAAGCTCTTTGCCAACTTCTCCTCTATAAATTTTCTCATCCACAGAGCACATCCTTGTCTAACTTAAACTCTTAGATGCTTAATTTTCGAAAAAACTATCTTTGTTGCATCCACTTCTCGATCTGAATGATGGTGAAAAAACTATCCATCTGTATTCTCCTTTCTAAATGATGGTATCCCCCTTGGGATTTTTTGCTTCGCTAGATTCCAGTGAAAATGGAAGTTTTTGGACCATTTTGGATTTATGGATATAATACAAACATTGATTTCTTTTTCCTAGCAATTCTACTTCCAACAATGTCTCTTTTTAAAGGGAAACAGTTCCTTCTTGGCTTCTCTGCGTGAGACTGTAGTATTTATGTTTTCTACTCGAGGCCATAATTATAGGACCATATGCTGAATTTGGATTAAATGGGCCAAGGATCAAGATCTATTCCTTTCTTAGGTTTCTTTCTCGTCCTTGTTCTCTGTATTTTCCCTTGAGGCCATAGCCATATGCAACATTTGGATCAATTGGGTCTAATGTTGTAGAGAAGTGAGGTCTAGTCAATTATTGTCTTTATTTCTTGTGCTTGTTCTCAATTCTCAAGTCGACATGTAAGCACCTCTGCTACATTTGGATCTACTTCTTGATCTCACTTAATGTTCTTCTTCTTGTTTTGAGTACTTGTTGAGGCTTTAGCTTGTGCTACATTTACTACTGAGTTAACTCATGTTTGTTGTTGCATATTTATATGTTTGGAAACATGGCGCCAACCATGGTAGGAAGCAGACTGATGATAGAAAGCCTTTTACTAGGCATAGCTCGTCTGACCAACTGAAAAATACCTTCCATTCAAATTATTCAAATATTCAAGCATCTTCCCCTAAAATTATCTTTCCCCGGGACTGGACATATTAACATTACCTTCTAATTTCAACCACATACACTGTCAAAGACATCCAACTACTTTCTAATTTAAGCATATTTGGGAGTTTCCTTGTATCAATCAGAGATGTTTGTTTGATAACAATATGTCTCTGATGATAATTAAAAGTATGAAAAACAAATGACTGTAGATAGGTTAAAAGGATGTAAGCATAAGCAGTGTACAGATCATCATTGTCTATTTAATAATTTTATTACTAGTTTACAGTGAGTAAATGGGAGGCATGCCAAGTGGGGAACACTTTGAATGTATTTCAGGAATCCAATAATGCTTATACTTCTGGTGTCTGTCCATTGGTTCAATGGAACTTTGCCTTTTGTAATGGGAAGAATAATGAAAACTCATGCAACAAATCCATCGTTGTTCATTTCATTTTTAGTCTTTTAGCTAAAGAACCATGGTTCCATGCTTGACTATCATAAGATTTATTATGTTATTTCTATCACGTGATATAAAGCAAAATAGTTAATGTACACATGCCTAGTTTCCTCCAGTATATTACTGCACACTCTCCAAAAAGAAAAGCAATATCTAAAAACCATGGAACTCTGATATGGAAAAGAAATCTATGATGTGGGGAAGGGAATACTGCAACCAGCTGTCATTCCATATCATTCCTTCGTCACCAATTTATAATTAATTGGGATTTCATCCTGAGGAGGGCCAATTTCTACTTAACTGGGATTTCATCCTGGAGGGGGCCTTGCAGGTTTACTGTGTATATGGAAAAATACTAAGTAAAGCATAGAAAGCAGCATCCTTATTTCACCAGGTAAACGTAACATATCGATTGAGAGAATAAATTGAGAACCATGAGTACTCAACCTTCTACAAAGTTCAATTTGGTATGGTATCATGTTGTTGGGGTTAAGTAGTAATCCTTTTAGATGTAGTGTAAGTTGGTGACATTGGTGTTAAGAAGATATAAGTTGATGACAAATTGTACATCAAAGTTTTAAAAAAAAGGTAGTTTAATTTCATGTACACTAAATATGGTAATTGAAATATCCAAAAGTGTAGGGATATTTTTCCATGGAATACAAGTCTGGAATAGGTTTACATTAGCAACAAATTTTATTTCTTCCTTCTAATATAATTATCCTTGTAATGGAGTTTTATATGTCAAATGGAGCAAATGCATTCTCACATGATTGAGCTATTTTTGGGAGTCTAATAAAAGGTGAAAAAACACAATAACACGATACCACGCCATTGTTCATATTTATGATGAACTTGAATATCTAACCTGAACAAAGAAGACATGCAATTGCACTATGTTACTACATTCTCAGGCCCTAGGGGATGGATCTGACACAGATTTGGGTCTAGATCCATCAGGATCTGCTTTGAAAATTTAGTGATTCACCAACGTCATCACATTGCTCACAATCCAATGGAAATTGCGTAGATTGGTGGAAGTTGAACAACCACAATGCCCCACCAAGTATGCCTGATACAAAGTGATAAATCACCAAATTTCAAAGTGCTCTCAGGGATGTTGAAAGGATTTGAGTGCTACAAGTGTCCACATGAAGAATGATCGTGCACCAAGGACTATGGAGCAAGGGTAAGGACAGTCAAAATTTAGAGTTGTAGATGGTATCCCACGGCATAGGCTTTTAGTTGGTATCCCACGACCCAATGGTATCATATTGAATTCGATAACCATAATTTTTATATCGAGCAATATCATAGCACGAAAGCGAAACTGATACAGATATGTTTGGTATCAGAGTACTATGTTGATACAAATAGATCAATTTTATATCATTTGGCATGCATTATAATCCATTCAACCATGCATATAATTCATTACAAGACAAAATAGACTTTAGAGTTCATATAAAATGTACCTGGTAACATATTTGGGGCTAACAATAAAAAGGATTATGAGCAGACATATCATAGCACTTCAATCACATACTTCCACATGATTCCTATGTACAATGGAAAAAATGGAGTTAATTTAACATGAGCTCATAACATTAAGCCTCATGTTTAAATGACAGGCCTTTTTCAGATTTGCACAAGTGACAAAATCCTAGTTTCAATATCCAATCATTGTTGCTCCTAACGTGTAAATCCCTTTGGTCTCAAAAAATGATGGAAATTTTTTGTCTAAGACTTTATTGCTGACATATAAAAATGTAAAAGTGAACTTGCAACAGTTAAACAAATCAAAGGCTCAATGGTTACAATGGTAGATGGATTTAATTTGTTAGGAACAAAGGAAATGGGAAAACATAATTTTGTGAGGAAGACATGAAATAAAAAGAAGAAACATATGTAACAGTGTACATAAGAGATAAATGTTTTCTTAACTGTGATGCAACATTATATGTAATTTGCATATGGTAAAAGAATTTACCCTAGCTAATTTGGCTTCCTTTGACCAGCCTGTTGAAACAACAATTTTCTGTAACCCTTGTGCCTGCAAAGTAATATCAAGCCTTCGACAGATGGATCCTCCACAGCTGTGTAAGTCATGTTACTTCTAAATTGCAACAGAAAAAAGGTTTGAATTTAGATCTCCACTTCACCTCGTTAAGTTAATGGTCTACTCTTGTAACATGAGAGCTTGACCCTTCCTTGTGTTGTTCATTCTGAATTGAAGGCTTTGGGGAAATATTTTCCTCTGTAAGTTTCTTCTTACTTCCTTTTGTCTCATTTTCATATCTAGTACTAGCCCTGTTTGTAGTCTCAAATGAAGGTACCTTTGATGCAAGGAGATCTACTATTACCATGTCATTTTCAGCTCCAAATTTGTATTTTACAGTCTCATGATCTAACACAAGAACTGCAAAAGAATCAGAAGCAAGTACTACTTATGAATACGTGTCAAAAGTTTTTCCTTGGACATCACAATTCCAGCGTGCTTCTTCTCTTTTGGCTCAAGTTTCAGAGACTTGTGATCTAGAGACATTTGCAAAAGTTTGGGTGGCATGGTCATGATTATGGTAATTAAGGGTTCAAGGGTAATCCCGGGCACTCCAAAAATCTCATACCTACATCTTGGGTACAAATGATGGCTATTCTAACTTTGTAATAAGTGATGAAAAACATTATTAATATTTCTTGGTGGTTTTTACAGTAGCAGTGGTCACTTCCAACTGTTGTATGGGCTTCTTGCAAGTTTGAAACCTAGTGCTCTTCCTCAAAGGGTCATGAAAATTACCCTAGATCAAATATGGGGAAAACTTGAGCCTAAAACAACATTAACAACCCTAAAATGAGACAAAAATGGAAGCAATAAAGTCTGGTCAGAAAGGATCAAACAATCTTAAAACAATGGTAAAGAGGTCACAAAATCATCATAAATAGGTGTGTGGCAATTCTGGGTAAATTCACAACCCAAAATCAATGTTTTGGGCAGTTGAATAGGCATGGAAGATGGCCTTAAAACAACCTAGTGTTGTGAAGAAAATTAGAACCAAAGACTGTCAACGCATTAACCATCATGTGCCTCATATATGGACTATTGTAGTAGCGTTTGAAGACACCCAACAATCAGTAAATCAACCCTAGAAGTGTTTTGGGTAGTCTTCAAATGTTGTCATAACCTTAGGTCATAGAATAAAGGTAAAAATGCCAAAAAAAATCAAATCTGGGCGACATATAGGTCATAACTAACATACCGATCTGTAGCATCTAAGGCAAAAATCTACACTATTGATGCCAAATGGAGGGTTCAGTCCATTTAGGAACACTTGGAACCTGCACACAGTGTAGTATGGAAGTATTTTTTACCTTTTCTAGCCTCATCTTCAGTCTTGTTTCACCCCTAGATAGGGCCCTAACCAAGACACACTTGTGTGGAAGAAGGAAATCATCCATTGGAGCTATGATCCTCTGAAGACGTCCAAGTGTTTGAGGACTATTTGCATCTCTATTGGGTCCAAAAAGAATTCTACAATTAGAGGGGAGGAGAAAGCATAGAAAATATATAGTTGGCATCCTTCTATGACAATAGTATGATTTGAATTTCTTGAAATCCTTCAAGAAATATACAATATTGAAATCCTCTGCAATATTGAAAGGAATTACTCTGAAAATTTTTTGGATATAAAAAATTGAATGTAGATAACACTAATCAAGGTGAGTAGCCTTGAATATCTTAAGCATTAATACTTTTGATAATTATGTGGCTGAGATATGCGATGGATATGTCTTTTGCTAAATTTAGATATGCAACATTTGAGGCGAGTACTTGGATAGTGGTTAGATAGGAGGTATATCACACTTCTCCCATGACACATTGGGTTGTTCCCCTTCCTATAAAAGTTTTATTTCCATAAAACCCCAATCTCCTATAGCTAAAAAAGGAAATTCATGTGGTTATCACAACTATGTGATTCATAATCATAACACTTATATTATTCCTCTTAAACTGATAGGACCAAACTATCCTTTTCTGTTGAGAATTTTGTCCACATAACATATAAACTCATTATCTCTTTGGATGATTAGTTTGGACAATACTACTGCATGTTATAAGAATTTCATGAAGACAGATAAAAATTGTTAACATTCACCATAAAACAAAGAAAACATACATTAAATATAAACCAAGTAAACATCACAATCCCAAATATCAACATACTTTTTACTTTCTTATTGAAAGGTCGAGATTAAAGAGCACTTTATATTTTGATGCTTGATGTATATGAGATTGGGGAAAAGAGATTTCACTCTCAAACCTCCCTCAAATATGATTAGTGGATGTACATGGGTTTTGTTGAGGAGAGGTTCACTTATACACAACTAGCATTTATTTATTGATATCTCAAATATGCCCAAGTTTACCACTATAGGAAATTACTTCTTTCAAAGTTTTCACTACTCACTTCTACCATTTGATAAAAATAGATCTCAAACCATAGGAATAAATATCTATGAGAAAAATATCTCTAAACAAGGGTCCTAGATAATTGGGAATAAAAATATGAATATTAATTAAGACACTAATCAAGGTGAGTAACCTTGATTTTCTAAGGCACTAAAACTTTTAGTAATTAAGTGGCTGATAGGATGACTGAAGAAGTTTGAATTAATCAAAGGAAAATAGCCACTAGGGAATTTATATTGTAAAAGAAACCACTATAGGTGAGGCTATTTAAGTTTATTTTCATGCGCTTAAGGTATGTGATTGAAGTTACTATTGATTATAGGTATTTGTTGGAGGAACAAGTTGGTAAGCCAAATTGAACGAAAGCCGACTTAGTCAATCAACCAACTAAGTCGGCCAACTGACTAATTAGAGGTTAGGTTGGCCACATAAGGTCGTGTCGGTTCACCAAATCGACAGGTAGTTATTTGTAACTGTTTGTAATTCATATATATTAGGCTGTTGAGCCAGATGAGAACTCGATTCAGTTCTCTGTATTGTATGGACCCTTTCACTATAATATAATCTGTTATTCTGCTTACTTGTTCTTGTCTCTTGTCTCTGTTATGTATATCTATTACTAATGTGTATTATTGGTAACCCTATATGATCTATGAGATTACAACATTGGTTCTGTTGTCGGTAGTACATGTCTAAGATGCATACAAGTAGATGATATAAAAAAAAGAGACTAAGGACTGGTGGGAGGGTAAAATAACAAACTACTTGCAAAATTACGCATGAAGAAACAGATTAACAACTGCTCAAGAAAAAGAAAGCTTCTTTACCGAGACTCATGAGAAGTTTGTAGAATCAGTGCCCCATATTTTGAAGAAACTCCTGGATGAAAAATCTGGAAGCGATTAAAGACCAACAACTGCTAGACAAACTGATTCAAGGGGGGAGAACAAACCTGTCAGAGTGGTTTGAAAAGATCACCGATGAATTCTATGAGGAGCAAGCCGTAGAGGAAAGAACTTCAGTGGAAACTATCCAGAAGAAATTCTACACAGACCTCACCGAGCAATTCTTATGTTCCTTACCAACATTTTTGTTCAAATTCTTGATCAAGAAAGGAGTGGAATATATCATTGAACCTCATCCATTACTACGCAAACCACCACAAAATACTACCTGGGCGGAGAAACAAAAGAAGTGGGAGAAATTCATTGCCGAAAGGGAGTGGGAATACTTCCTAAGCAAGTGAATAGAACTATTCGGGATTTCTAAAGCGTCGGGTAGCTGGTCATATGTCGGGGTAAAATGGAGAGGATTCTAGTTGACTAAAGAGATACCATTCACCAGCAATGAAAATTCGACCTAAAAGGGAAATTGAAAGGACAGTGTCACATAAAGGTATGGCGGACTTTCATAAAATAGAGAGGGAGAAGAGGCTGCAAAGAAGGGAAGAGAAAAGAGAAAGAGCCATAGCGCTACAAAGAGGAATGAGCATTAGGGTGATAGACCAAGAGAGAAATCCACCATAGTTAGGTCATGACCAACATGAAGAAGGCGTGGAAGAAGAAGCGTCCCCTATGGAAGAAGATTTGTGGATAGAGCAGCGAGAAGCTCTCCAATTAGAAGTTCCCCAGGACATAAGACCTCTATCTCTGATGAATGCGAGTACCAGGATACAAACCATTGTCGAAGAGGACCTCAGAATATGAGCTGGTGACTTTGGTATTTGGAGCCAACTAGATGATGAGAGAAACAATCATAATCATCTACTTATCCATCAACCAGAAGAAGGAAATTGGGTCACGCTTCAATCGTTACCCTCCAACCAAAGTATCCACTTACTTTACCCGACACACGAAGGAGCACCCCCCCTACCAAATACAGCTTTGGAAGATACATAAAATTTGGAGCTGCAGACAAATAATTGCAGTTGGACATCGACAGGAGAAGTCAACCCCGACCGACTACTTGTCGTAGAAGAAATGACAACTAAGATGACCGATGAAAATGAGAGCTCTGTCGACAATAGTTCTACATAGAAGAACAAACAAAATACCACACTATCCCCACCACCACCCCCACCACCACCACCTCCTAAGGAAGACAATGATAGTGACTCTGACATGGGTCACGGGTCACCGCACATCCCTCTATATGAGGGAAATGAGGACCCTAGATGAAATTGGTTCATCTGTGAGTTAACTTGGGAGGTAAACCAAGTTACAGATGAAGATAGATAGATGGAATAGTTCGCTGGTGCCTTGAGGAAAAGGGAATTAACATGGTATATGACCTTTTCTGAGAGAACGCCCCGAGCAACTAAATCCAAAGTCAAAGCACAATTTCTATTGTTCTTTAAAACTCTAGATGCACAACATCACAAAAGCTAGGAGAAACTGTTCGTGACTATGAAAAATGCTGGAAAGACCTTCTTAGCTAGTTGGATTATGTCATTGATGAGCAACTATTAATCCAGTGGTTTCTTGCAGGTCTGTCATAGAAAAATAGTTGACACATCAGTCTGGAGACATTCAAAATTTATGAAGATGCGCTCACAAAATCTCTACAAGTATAAATGGATGAAAACATTCCAGTATATCCCATGGATCACAAATTGGAGGAACAACTTGAGATCATGCATAAATCTCTAAAAGAGCTAAACCTTAAGAGTCAGGATATTTGGTGCATGAAATGTTCGACGGCCAAACATTCAAAGGACAACTATCAATAGGATATTAGCCGACAAGATGTTCGATTTGTGCAAACAAAATGTTTCTGCGACATCTTCTAGGAGCATGGAGAGCATACCACAAAATATTTCCCATTCAACATGAAGAATGGAAAAGCATCATGGTGCGAAATCTGTGAAACTAAAAATCATAACACCTCCGACTACCACCTGAATCTAAAGAATCGACAAAATTATTAGGTAGTATATCAGACTAATGTAGTTGCACAGAAAATTGAGCAACGAAACAATGCACAAAATGACCAAAATAATCAAAGGTACGAAGGTCTTTGGTACGAACACTGCTTTGACAACTGACGTGGAGGCTATGGAAGTCGAGGTCGATTCTTTGGGAATCAATACAACCGACCACGTTGGCCCATCCAATGTTTCACATGTTACAAGGAGGGACACTGATATGCAGACTGTCCATACAAGGACAGGACTGACCTAAAATTCTGTACTAGTTGTGGAATAGGGGATCACTCATTAGAGGACTTCCCTACTATGCTTGAAAAGATAAATAACAAGAAAAATGTTAATGTATTGTCATGTGTGCAAAAACATGATATTATCAATACAAAGAATTTACAGATCGTAACCCGACAAGGGACGAAAACTGGGAATGATAACCCCCAGATAAGCAAGATAAAAGAAAAAAATGTTTATCCTGACCCAGTTAAAGAAAAACAAATATATAAAGATGCAACAAATATATTTGGAGAATTTGCTCGACTGGAAGAAGAAGATGATAATCGACAAGACATAGTAAAAGAGATATTACATTTGGTACAAAAAGATAAAACAATATCGCAATTCATTGACTTACTGTATAAAATAAAACACAACAAAAACAACGAAAAACAAACAAAGAATATCTGCAGCTTAAACCAAAAAGATAAAAGTGATGCCAACCCAGTTGTCGACCTAGAAATTGAAGGATACCATTTCCGACAAGTTGTACTCGATTTTGGATCACAGGTAAATATTATGACTCGAGACACATGGGAATAGTTAGGTAGACCTTGATTATATGAATCAAGAATATACCTGAAACTAGCCAACCAAGGCCTAATTCAACCTATTGGAGTCTAGAAAAATGTCGACACAATGATAAAAGGAATATTGACCAAAGTCAACTTTGAAATTATTGACTCTAAGGAAGGATCCAGTTCTTTCCCTACGTCAGTAGGTCGACCTTGGGGAAGAAAAATGAAAGCCTCAATATCCTTGGACAAAGAAAAAATAAAATTAAAGGGGAATGGACAAAAATTCATAGTACCTATTCATCCGTCCCAAGGAGAACCTTGGACAGAACCAATTGATGAAGAAGTTGACATCCGACAACTATATCAAATACAGAATAATGAAGATTACACAAAACCTAATACATATGATGAACTTTACTTAGGAAACCAAGACTTAGTAGGATACAATTCAGATGCAGAACTATATGATTGGGAGGTTGAAAACTATGAAACAAAAGCAAGAGGATGCTTGACCATTCAAAAAGCACAAAAGAAACCAGTCAAACATTGCTTTGTGGTGTCTAGCATCCCAAAAATATTTGAGAAGAAAATTAGGGAATATCCTACCTTGCAACCAACAAATATAAATACCAAAAAAACTCCCAAGGTATAAAGAAAGAGAATCACCAGTTATGCATGTAGAGCAAGTATCTAGGAACATCGGTGAACATGGCTGACTACAAAGTTTAGTAGAAACTTTTACAGGACAAGTTCCTAGATGGTGGGATACCCATCAGTCAAGACTGTAGACATGGACAACAACTTTGAATTATTTTGTACAAATATTTGGAGGAAAGAAGTTAACCAACCAGGCTCAGATTCCTATATTTACCCAAGGATGGGATCCAGAAAACCATATGAAGACATGTGAAAAATAATGGAGAAAACTTGGATATAAAGATGAACGTACATGGCCACACTTATTTCCATCAACACTTTCCGACTTACCAAACAAATGGTACAAGATGGAAGAAGCTCAGGGTGAAACATTTCTATGGCATGAACTTAAAGAGAATTTTATCAAAGACTTCAACTTTGAACCCCAAAATGAGAATTTGGTCGAAACTGCAAAACAGATCAAATCATTTGTACAACCGACAGAGAACAAAACCCTAAGGGAAAACCGACTGACAATAAACTGTAACAATATACAAACTGGGACAATACCATAGTCAACAAGACTGCATTTGGAAAATGAAAATTTGGAAGGGAAAAGCTTTAGCTGGAAATCAAACCATGTCGAAATGACCAAACCTATTCGCACAGTACTCAAAGTTGAAACAACTGACAAGGAGGATACTGACTGAATGACTGCAGTAGACTTTCCTGCCACATTCTCACAGTTTAAGGAAGGAATTCAACCAATCAATGAAGCTAAAGCACCAAAATGGCTAGATTCTAAAGTCAAAACTAGAGAATTCGACATATCAAATGATGATCAACCAAAAATAGAAAAAATTGGAGAATACTGGTCTAAAGCGCAAACAACAGAGATCACAAACCTACTGAAAGAATTCCAGGATGTATTTGATAGAGACTATAAGGATCTTGAAGGTCTAGTACATGAAATGGGTGAAATGAAAATTGACATTAAACCAGATGTTTGACCTATCAAGAAAAGACCATATAAAATAGCTCATAAATACAAAGAGATAGTCAAGAAAGAGATTGATAACATGCTTACAGTAGGAATCATCTACCCTATTGACCAATCAGAATGGGTAAGTCCAATGGTTGTTCAACCAAAGAAACATGATCCAACCAAGCTAAGGATCTGTGTCGAATTCAAAGAACTCAATAAAGTTACATTAACAGACCCATTTCCAACTCCTTATGCAGATGACATCTTCAATGAGGTAGCAGGACATGAATGCTATTCGTTTACAGATGGATTCTTAGGTTATAATTAAGTACCAATAGCCAAAGAAGATCAGAAAAAGACAACATTCATATGTGAATTTGGCTCATTTGCTTACAGGGTTATGCCTTTTGGACTTAAAAATGCACTTGCAGTCTTTTCAAGGATTGTGGTTAAAACATTTCAGGAGTACATTTACAAAACAATGGCAGAATATTTCGACGATTGGACAATATACTCTACACTAAAGGACCATTGTAAATGGCTAAGACTTATGCTGGAACGATGTCGACAGATCCAACTATCACTAAACATCAAGAAGTGCATATTTCTAACTCCTATAGGAATACTATTAGGACACATTTTCTGTAAAGAAGGTATTAAAGTCGACTTTACAAAAATAAAAATCATCCTCGACTTAAAATCTCCAATAAATCCAAAACAAGTCAGGGTACTACTTGGTCATATAGGATACTATAGAAAATTCATAAGACATTATTCAAACATGACATACCCATTGGAGTAATTTCTAAGAGATGACCAGGAATTTAACTAGACAGAGGAGTGCAACATATCATTCGAAAAACTAAAAAGAAAGCTAGTCAAAGCACCCATCCTAAGGTTTCCAAACTGTTCGATCAAATTCCATGTTCACATCAATGCATCAGGCCTAGCAATAGGAGCAATCCTAACTCAGCCAGGAGATGATGGAATGGACTATCCTATAGTTTACAGTAGTAGGAAACTAAACAAAGCTGAAAGAAACTATTCGACAACCAAAAGAGAAGCATTAGGAATTGCCTTTGCACTACAAAAATATCGACACTATCTACTAGCTAATCCATTTATCTTTTACACTGACCATAAAGCACTAAAATACCTCATAAATAAGCCTCTACACCATGGAAGAATTTGTCGATGGCTACTTCTATTCCAAGAATTTTAATTCAAAGTCATTGTTAGACCAGGTAAGCTAAATGTCAGTCCCGACCACTTATCCTGAATCGACACAGGGGAGGAACCGACAGGAGTCGAAGACGACTTACCGGATGCACATTTATTTTGAATAGAAGCAGTCCCGGCAGAGTTAGAGGAAATAGCTCAGTTTTTAGAAAATGGACAAGCACTAGAAGGTATGAGTATGAAGAAGAAACAGATCTTAGACATGAAAGCTGCACCTTATAGTCTCATAAATGGATTCCTTTATAAAATGGGTTTAGATGACATCCTCAAAAGGTGCGTACTAGAACATGAAAGAAATAATATTATGTATGAAGCACATTACAAACCTGAAGGAGGACATTTCCAAGTAGATACAACTGCAAAGAAAATCCAACAATCAGGGTTGTAGTGGTCGACACTTGACAAAGATTGCAAAATTTTTGTAAGCCAATGTGACAGATGTCAATGACTGGGTCGACCCCTTCCTAGTACAGAAATTCCCCTGATATCCGTAAACCCAAATTTGACATTCAAAATTTGGGCCATTGACTTCATAGGACCATTTCCTGTACCAACAAAAAGAATAGGTGCAAGGTACATAATAACTGCAGTCGAATACGTAACCAAATGGGCTGAGGCAGAACCAATCCACACATGTTCCAGTGAGGTAGATGCTAAGTTTTTTTATGAGAATATCATTACCATATTTGGATGTCCATTAACCCTAATCAGTGACTAGGGAACACACTTCATCAATAAAACTATTAAAAAACTAACAGACCAATTCCAAATTGACCACCGACAGAGTACAACTTACCACCCTCAGTCGAATGGAGCAATTAAAGCATTTAACAAAAAATTAACAAAAGGATTAACAAAAATATGTAACATCAACAAAGATGACTGGGATGAAAATATACTTGCAATACTATGGGCATACCGAATGGCATATAAGCGCTCAACCAACCAAACACCGTTTCGACTAGTTTATGGACATGAAGCAGTAGTTCCTCTACATTTTCGACAACAGACACCTATTCTCGCAGAAATTTTGCATGTCGATGTCGAACAAGGAAGAAAGGACCGAGTATTGCAACTAAGTAAGCTTAAATAACACTGACTAATTGTGTTACAACATCATGAAATCCAGAAACAACAACAGAAGGCATGGCACGACCGAAACATCAAAAACAAAAACTATCGGTAGGAGACCTTGCCTTACTATACAATAGTCACGTAAAAGGAAAACCAAAAAAGCTACATACAGAATGGATGGGACCCTATGTTGCCGAAGAGGCACATGCCAACAGATCAGTCCAACTAAGGCGTTACAAGGCATATTATTTTGGAAACTTTTTAATGGTGGCCGACTAAAGCGGTACAGAAACTAAACCAGTTCGAAAAAAAAAAACATATAATGATCATAACGGTTAAACAAAAGCTATAAAAATATGAAAACCCAAAAACTAAAACAAGATTGAAAAAAATAAGACAGTATGACAAGAAATAACCACTATGACAACCGACATCACTCCCATCGACATAACACCATCGACCGCTCACATAATTGACATCGACCAACGACCTCAGAAGTCCCATCCCACCTTCATGACTACGGTCAAAAAAATCAAGTCACCATTAACGCAAACTCAAGTGTTCATGTTGGACCATCACATCCACCATTAATACACCCATCGACAAAAACATCAAACGCATCCACTATAAATACTAAACCACCAAAGGATCATTTATAGCATTCCGAACAGAGAGAGAAACTTAGCAACCAGATGACTGAAAACCAAGAATACCGAAGCAAAATCGACCAGTAGACCGAAAAGATGGCACCTAAAAAAACCAGAGCTACATCCAAGGATAAAGAACTATAGACTGCGGAGACACCATTGATGAGGAGACTCAAATTCAACAAGAACGTTAAGGTTCAGGAGGGCTCATGGGTGAAACTATGGGCCGAGATTAAAGAGTGGGCTTATGTCGACAAAATGCCTACACAAGCTGCAGAGAAAATCAACCACAGTACCATCATAAACTACATCCATGCGTCGATCATGGCCAATTTTGGAGGAACGAAGGAAACAACAGTGAAATTTATCATAAGCCAGTATCATAATGGTAGATTTTACTTCAAACGACTGGTTGAAATATTTGGGGAAGTAATTTCCAAATTGACTGGGTTATCAAACCAAGGTGAACCAGTACCAGTCAGAATCAAGGAAGAGTTGGTAGAAGAATTAACAGGATCAACATCAGGAAAAAACTCCAAAGGGCTAATGATTAGCCAAATACAAACTCGGACATCGCAAATAGTGGCCAAAATCATAGCCACTGCACTTACACTGACAGGTCGAGGAAGCAACCTCAAAGTAGATATGTTGGAGGTAGTGGATACCATTGCCCACACAGGTATACAGATGGGATGAGTATGTCATCAACATGCTAAAAGGCATCTGCGAAAAATGTCAGGAGTCAGGAGGAATTATCATATTTCCATCCCTAATGTTATGGATAGTAATGTACTCCTTGTGCCCTTTCAGGGATAAGCAATTTCAAGAATCGACAAAATTTCATATGTGGAGATTCAAACCGTTTTCCTAGAATGGAACACTGAAAGAACTTGCAAACAGAAAAGTGTTGTTCGAAAACTGGTTCCCACAGCTTAAAGTCTGCATGACCAGATGGAGGGTGTCCCAGAACATTCAACGAAGTCTACCCAAAAATTCCCACATCCAATTAGAACTCGACCATACCGCGATATGGTACATGCAAGGCTCCAAGGCAAAGGCGAGATCTCTCGACTATTACCCGACAGTCGAAGAGATTTTCTGAGAACTAGCTCGACAGGTAGGTTCAAAACTGTCGATACCAATAAGGGAAAAAGAAAGAAATTTCTTGATAGAAGAGTCGCTGACAGACCAGGAGAAGGAGGAAGATTATGAGCTCGACCTATACATTAGCACATTTGTGTCAGAGGAGACACCTGTAAAAGGCACTGGTCAACTGCAAATTATAATCAAACCTCCGACAGTACAAAGGGAAGAGACACAAACACAACAACTGGTAACCAATCCAGCTGAAGAAATCCTTGTCTTGACTGAAGACCGAGGAGGAGAAATAGACATTGAAGATCCACAGTATGCTATCACCAAAGAAAACATAACCAAATTGTCGAAGAAGATAGCAGCCTCAAGAAAAAAGAAGAAAACATAGGAATAGGAGCAAGGGAAAGGTAAGCGTAAGCTTATCATTCTAGAGTCCTCAGAAGACGAGGAAGAACTGGCAGCCACGGCATGCGACATTATAGAAGATGCCATAGAAAACAAAGTGCCGGTGGAAACATAGTTCCAAATATTTGTCGAAGCAGGGGAACAACAAGGTCGGCCAAAGAGGGTGAAAAGCACAAACACTTTGATGGCTGAAAATGTTGTGGATCTCGTGTCTACACCTCCACCCTTGTCTCTGACTAAAATCACACAAGAGATCATTCCAGAATAGCCTTCCATAAGCCCACTTGACATATGAAAGAATGCTATGTTGGAGACCATGAAGGAAAAGTTTGACCGCGATAGAGACCTTTAGGCATACATTGAAAAATTACCTGAGTTACTCAGGTCGGTTCAAAATATCACCAACAAAGCCCCTTTGTTTGAAGCTAGTGGTTCCAGACTAACCGTTTCCCAACCTATCCAAATAATCTAGAGGCTGAGTACTTTTGCAATTGCAAGTTTGGCATTTGAGAGAAACCCCGACAAAGAAGCTGAAGTTGTCGCAAGTCGGACCACATATATCATTCCGACCGACCCCAAACCCATCCCACCAGCCAATGAATTAATCAGAGATGAGGAAGGAGACGACATGGATAACATAAGTCAAGAAATCGAGGAAATGTTCTCCGACCTCCAAGAAAAATCACCTCCACAAACCCACGACCCCTCACCCGACCATGTCTCCACTAATCCAATCACACCAGACCATTCACCAACACCATCACCATCGCTTCACCACCCTGAGTCTCTAATCCAACCAGTTGCACTTGAACCGCCTCCACCACAACCATTAGCACCAACCACACCCACATCTAGACCCTTTGAATCCAACCAACTAGATGCATGACCAGCTGCAGCAGTTATCCAGGCAGCCCAACTAGAAATACCATTGACCACTGTTATCTAACAACCAGACAATCCAATTTTGATTGTTGCAGGTACACAGGTGCCAAAGCAATTAGAGCGGAAAAAGCACAAAAGAAATAAAGTCAAAAACAAGAAGGACCATTAAAGCCATACGACAATGGTCCACCTCAGTCAATTTGGGTCGACCACTGCAGTCGATCCAACTAAACTGAGGGATGGAGAATTAGGGAAACTCTTGGAATCATTAGCAATCGAATAAAAAACAAGGATCCAGAACAGATGTAGGGAGCTCAACGAGAATGAAAAAGAACAACTCAATTTCCTTAACAAATGCAAAAACTTGGTGTAATCTGTGATACCAGGTCCGACAGAGGTCGACACCGACAAGCCATTAGAAAAGGATTATCAGCTATTTGAGAGCATGGTGTCAGCATTACAGGCACAAAGGGAGGATACAAAGGAAGAGCAAAAAGAAAAAATAGTTCGACTGCTGACACAGTAGCACACATATTTTGCAGAAGCATACAAGGTACTACAAGATCACATGGAGGAGTTGGTCATTACAGAAGAAGTATTGAGAGATTGGCCTGCATATTATGGGAAAGTCTATCAGCAAGTTCAACAAACCCAACAAGAAATCCAAGTGCTCGAAAAGAGAAAAATCACAGAGGTATAAATCAGGAGCACAATTGAAAATCAAATAGTGCTCGAAATAGCCAAATTAGAGAAGCACGAGTGACAAGCACACCAGTGGGTGTAACAAGCAATTCCAAATCTAGAAAAATTAGACATCATCTACCCACAGATGAGACAACTTTTTGAGACAGCAGAGGAAAAGGACCAGTTTATAGGTCCCGACATGGAGAAGATAGAAGAATTTTCCATTCAAGAAAAGATGTCGATATTATCAAGTTTGACTACATTAACGATCGACATCCAAAAAATACTACAAAGTTGGACAGCATTTCAACATCAGCTGGAAGTGACAGCTGAAGCAATTGTCAAAGTCTATGTGCAGAAAAGAACAACAATTAGACTTCACATCCCATGAAGACCAAGCACAGAAATAACCACCTAAGGATAGGCGAAGAAAAGTTTTTGTACCTCCCTGTTTCTTTGGGACGAAGAAAAGTTTTGTTTGTGGGGGAGATGTTGGAGGAGAAAGTCGGTAAGCCGACTTAAACGATAGTCAACTTAGTCAATCATTTGACTAATTAGAGGTTAGGTTGGACACATAAGGTCATGTCGGTTCACCGAACCGACAGGTAGTTATTTGTAACTGTTTGTAATTCATATATATTAGGTTGTTGAGCCAGATGAGAACTTAGTTCAGTTCTCTGTATGGTATGGACCCTTTCACTATAGTATAATTTGTTATTCTGCTTACTTGTTCTTGTCTCTTGTGTCTATTATGTATATCTATTACTAATGTATGTTATTGGTAACCCTATGTGATCTATGAGATTACAACAGTATTCATGATTTGAGGCAAGTGCTTAGCCATCAGTTAGATAGGAAAAATATCGCATTTCTACCATGACACTTTAACATATAAATATTGCAATGAATATGTCAATATTGAGGACATTCACATGGTGCATTATTGTATTGGAACTAGTCATTGGTGCATCACCATATGGGTAAGTGGCCATTTGATCTAAATATTAATACTTATTTATACTAATAAAATTGGAAAATATTCGGTCCACTGATCCTGTGTGTTATAATGTAATTCTTTTCATGGCACATCATTTCATGGCTATGCATTATAATCCTCTTTGCAGCTATTGGGAAATGAGAGGTAAGGGGTTTACTATCATCAACAACCAGGTTTAAGAGGGCCAAATAATTGTTGTCATCACCATCCAAAAAAACAATTATTGGAGAAAAGATCAATTGCTATCTTCCTATGGTGTTGATATTCTCAAATACCAGGTGTTTCTTCAAATTTAACCCTCTTAACTACTGTTTTTTCTAGATTTATGCAGAGTTTCACTTTCAAAGTCCATGTTGTTTATCTCTTATTATCATTTTCATGACTCATAGAACAATCTACAGGTCAGTTTTTTTCTTTTTACCAACAAGTTGTTTTTTATTGAGTAGATGCCATAGTAGATTCTTGTGGTTGGATAACCCCTACCCTATAGACCAGAACACCATGCACATAGTGTTAGTATTACCAAGGTTTATAAAAGAATCCAAGGATGTGATTTTGGCAAAAGACATTAGTGCAAAGGAGATTTACACTAAGTATGGCACTCATTGAGGTACCCATGGTGCGGTTGTTTCTACTATTAATAATCATAGGGTAGGATTGTATATAGGGCATGCTATAGTATGGGTAGTTTATATAGGGTCTGTCTCGATAGAGATAGATATGCTAGCATAAATAGATACACTCCATATCTCTACGATAGATCATCATACGCTAGTGTGTTGGGTTTAACAAGGTTCGTATGCTACTCATGAAAATACAATATGACCACCACTCAAGCAATGCACATGGAGATGAAGGCAAATTTAATATTGTTCTAATATTGATACCAGTGAAATTAGTAGTGGAGAAAGGATGTAGGGTTGTAAAATTTTTCACAGATTCTCATCTTGTCATCAATTGGATATCTAAGACTTCAATGCAGTGAAACCTGGGACTTGACTATCTCAGCAATACAGTTTTGGAACATCTCAGTGATTTGGGTAAAGTTTCTTGCAAAATGGAGGAAGAGGGTAGGGATTATCGAAGACATTGTGCTCCTTTTTTGTCTATGTCGGTATCCTCTTCTCCTCATAGTCTTCTCTCAAAATCCCTTAGGGTATTTTCTCCTCACACTGTGCTCTTTGTAACCAACTCTTTCATATCATGACAACCCCCTATAGAGACCAAACTTTCCAAAAGAGAATGTGGGTGCTTTGGAAATGCCTTAGGGTATACTCCTTGTGGCATTATTCTCTCGGCATATCATAGGATGTGGGTGCTATAGAAATACCTCCAGGTCTAATCCTTGTAGCACTATTCTCTATGTATAGTAGAGAATGTGGGTGCTATGGAAAAACCTCATTGTCTACTCCTCGCGACACCGTACTCTCTGTATACCAAAAAACGTGGGTGATCTGGAAAAACTTCAAACGTCTACTCCTCGTGACACTCTGATCTTCATATGAATGAATGTAATCATAAAAGTCATTTGAATTATGCTTTTAGAATCAAAATTTAGGGCATATGTGTTATCGATTATGGGTTTTAGGGCTAATTATGTGGAGCTATATGGGATAGAGGTGTTATAGGTTAATTTTTATAAGGTTTAGGAGTTAAAAAGTGGTTAAAAGTAATTTTAAGGGTTATAGATATTTCATGATATATTATGAATTATATATCTTGTGAGTTCGATGTAATCATAGTTTTAAGTTAAATTTTATAGGGATTAAATATTTAAGGTTATAATGTTCAGGTGTTAGTGGGGTTATAAGAGGAAATAAGTTTTTTTTTATAGAGGGTATAGGGATTTATATTTAGTGTTAGAGATCGCAGGTGTGGTGTTTTAAAGGGTTTAAAAATATAAGGGTTTGTATGCATATAGGTTTATACTAGGGATTATAAATCTCAAGGGTAGCACAGGTTTATATTAGGGATTATAAATCTCAAGGGTTGTATGCATATAGTCCATAACGTTTCTATAACAACAGACATTCAGAATCAATATTTGACATTATTACCTCACGTTGGATTTATGAACTCATATTTGAGATGTATAACTTTCACACTAATCATCACCACCACCACCACCATCATCATCATCATCCTCTTCATCAGCTTCGTCACCCTCTTCCTCATCAACATCATCATCATCATCATCATCATCATCATCATATCTTAATCATGATCATCCTCCTCATCATCATCGTCATAATCATCTTCATCACCATCGTCATCTTCATCATCTTCATAACCATCAACATCTTCGTGGCACAATTTTTGTCGCTAACCTTGGATTAATATATGGTGCTATGTTATTCAGGACGTTTTTTGGAGGCTATTCTTATCATTATATGGGATTCTTTTTTGGACACTAATTGGGAAGTTAATTGACATGATAATTGGGATGCTAATTGTGATGCTAATTCGGATGCTAACTATCATTCGAAATAATGCTAACTTTTAAAAAGGGACGATAATTGGGATGCTAATTGGGACGCTGATTGGGATTCTAATTGGGATGCTAATTAGGACGCTAATTGGGACGCTAATTGGGATGCTAATTAGCATCCAAAATAGCGCCAACTTTTAAAAAGGGATGCTAATTGGGATGCTAATTGAGATACTAATTGGAACACTAATTTGGATTCTAATGGGGATGCTAATTGGGAAGTTAATTGGGATGCTAATTAGCGCCCAAAATAGCGTCAACTTTTAAAATGAGACGCTAACTGGGATGCTAATTGAGATGTTGATTGGGATGCTAATTGGGACGTAATTGGGACGTTAATAAGGATGCTAATTGGGATTCCAATTAGCGTCCAAAATAGCACCAAATTTTAAAAAGAGATGCAAATAATGCCATTAAAAGCGTCATCCTATGGAAAAGCATCCACTTTGTCCAAAAAATGATGAAAAATACACTAAAAGTGACAGTGAACGCTAAAAAGGAATCTAAAAGAGATGCTAATCACAGGGTTTTGTTGTAGTGTCATATTCATCATCATGACCCTCATCATCATCATCGTCGTCATCATCATGATCCTCCTCCTCATCATCCTCATCGTCATGATGATGATGATGATAGAAATGGCGATGATGACGGTGATGATGATGATGATGGAAATGAAGATGATCACCATCATATTCATCATCATGATCATGATAATCATGATCATGATCATGATCATCATCGTCATCATCACCATCATCTTCATCATGTTGATCATCATTGTCTTCATCATCATGATCCTCATCATCATGACCCTCGTCATCATCATCATCATCATCATAATCATCATGATGATGATGATGATGATGGTAATGGCGATGATGATGATGATGATGATGATGGAAATGATGATGATGACCATCATCACCATCATATTCATCATCATCATCATGTTGATCATCATCGTATTCATCATCATGATCATGATGATATTCATCATTATCATCATAACCATCATAACCATAATCACCATCATCTTCATCATGTTGATCATCATCGTCTTTGGGCCTCCCTTGATGCTTATGGATATGTAAATTTATTCTTCCATGATTTTCTTGGTATCATTTGAAACTTGAAATTGGGTGGGATGGTTTTCTTCATTATGTGTCCTAGAATGGCTACAAGAGGGAGTTAGTATTGCTCTCATATAACTCATTGTTAGGAATAAAACTCATTGTTAATGTTTTGTGGAGGTCGGTAGACTCTATAAGAGTGAGGATATAATATACTTTGTGTGACTTATAGAGTAAAAGTAAAATTCATTGTTATATTCTACCAAAATTTCACTATATGAACCCATAATTCATAGATGATTATGTTGGTAGCTTGGTAGCTTGGCAGCTACCCAAGTGTTGTAGTTGTGACATGTATTAATGTCATATATTTTAATGCATAGATTATTGTAGATGGCTATGTTGGCATCTATGTAAATGTTTTTTGTTGAATCAATATCATGTACTATATCCATATTTACTTTTTGGTTTTGTTTCATGTTCTTGGCTTATTTAAAACATAAACTTAATTAACAATTTGGTAATATTGAATTTAAAACATGAATTTAATTAACAAATTGGTAATATTGAATTGAAATATTTTTTATATAAGTTAATTAAGTGAGGCCTATAATATTCACAAAGGTAACCAACTTGAAGATTTAATTAATAACTTTTTACTT
>LPNX010821845.1:615235-657735 GCA_001517045.1 Pseudotsuga menziesii | reverse complement strand
GATGATGATGAAGACGATGATGATGAAGATGAGCATGATGATGATAGTGATGTGGATGGTGACGATGAAGATGAACATAATGGTGGTGAAGATGATGATGTTGAACATCGCGGTAATCGCAATGATGATGATGATGATGATGATGATGATGATGATGATGATGATGATGACAATGGTGATGATGATGATGATGATGATGAAGATTATCATGATGGTGATGATCATAATGATAATTATGATCATTGTGATTATGATGATTATGATGATGATGGTACCTGATTATTATTATGATGATTATGATGATGATGATGAGGGTCATGATGATGATGATAATGATGATGATGAAGATGATGGTGATGATGATGATTTTAGTAACTATTTAAAAATAAATAATATAAAAGAATGGGTCTAATTAAATATTTACCTTTCAATATATTTCATCATCTTCTTCATTCAAGTCATCGTGTTCTTCATCCAAGTCATCATTTGCATCATCAGATCCAAATTCAACATTGTAAGGATTGTTTGTATCATCATCGATATAATATTCATGGGAATTGTATGCTACATCATATGATTCAACTAATTCTTGGACATATTCTGCTGGATCATCATCATCATCTAAATCATGTTGATCATGCTCTTCATCATCGTCTTCTTCTTCCAGAGAACCCTCTTCATTACCATCTGTTATAGCTGATTTTACCACTCCAGGTAAATCACACTTGTATGGCCTTCCCTTGTCCCTCTGCAGACTCCTTAGACCCCTTGGACCATATTTTGTGCTTTGATGTTTCCTTGACCATCCTTAAAAACTTGTGAAAAATGATACACGTGAGTTTTAAACCCCTTATCACGTGTATACGTGGGTTTGACCCCTAAAACCGCGTACATCAAGATGTGTGCATAATCCAAATCCTTTTGGAGTTTTCCTTGACATGGATCCGACTCACTTGACTTCTGGCCTTCCCTATGCCTTGAGATCGCTCAGATTCGACCTTTCATTACCCCTTTGAAAATCTATATAAGGAACTCTATGATACATTGAAGGCATATGAGAGAATTGAGAGCAAAGACAATATAGTCGATTGTTGCCGGAACTTATGCTTGAGTCTACATCCCTTTGTCCCTTGGAGCACTTTTGTGTTCTTCCCAAGCTTGCCTTTTGCTTGTGAGCTTGTTATCGAGATATGGAGGATTGAGGTGGTGGAGGCCCAAGTGGGGGATTTAGTTTCTCCGATTCACAGACATGCTGACAGAGGTTGTATCCATTGTAATCTCTGATTTTATATTAATAGAAATATATTTTCCTGTCCAATAATGTATGTTTGAATGAATATTTTATCCATGGATGTTTTCAAATGCTTATACATTGTTGATTATATATGCTAGAATAGATCTAACACCAATATATATAGTATGCTTGTATTGTTTACTTGTTGTTGAGGAAGTAATCTATCAATTCAAGTTGAAGTTGGAAAGCTCAATGGGGATCTACTTCAACCGTCTGGAATAAGGTACGAGGTATGATCCTTTAGTGTTAGATATTTAATTTCTATTGCATATTGGAAAGGATTGATTTCTGGAGTCAAGCTGTCTGTTGTGGTACCCCAAGCCATAGGAATTTATAATTTTACCACTCTAGGTGAATCAAACTTGTATGGCCTTCCCCTATCCCTCTGCAGACTCGTTAAAACCCTTGGACCATTTTTTGTCCTTTGATGTTTCCTTGACCATCCCTAAAAACATGTGAAAAATGATACACATGACTTTTAAACCCCTAATCGCGTGTATACGCGGGTTTGACCCCTAAAACCACATACATTGGGATGTGGGCATAATCCAAATCCTTTTGGAGTTTTCCTTGACATGGATCTAACTCACTTGACTCCTGGACTTCCCTATGCCTTGAGATCGCTCAGATTCGACCTTTCATTACCCATTTGAAAAGCTATATAAGGAACTCTATGGTACATTGAAGGCATATGAGAGAATTGAGAGCAAAGAAACTATAGTCCATTGTTGCCGGAACTTATGCTTGAGTCTGCATCTCTTTGTCCCTTGGAGCACTTTTGTGTTCTTCCCAAGATTTCCTTTTGGTTGTGAGCTTGCTATCGAGAGATGGAGGATTGAGGTGGTGGAGGCCCAAGTGGGGGATTCAGTTTCTTCGATTCGTAGATGTGCCGACAGAGGTTGTATCCATTGTAATATTTCATTTTATATTAATAGAAATATCTTTTCCTGTCCAATAATGTATGTTTGAATGAATATTTTATCCATGGATGTTTTCAAATGCTTATACATTGTTGATTATATATGATATAATAGATCTAACACCAATATATATAGTATGCTTGTATTGTTTACTTGTTGTTGAGGAAGTAATTTATCAATTCAAGCTGAAGTTGGAAAGCTCAACGGGGATCTACTTCAACCGTCTGGAATAAGGTATGAGGTCTGATCCTTTAGTGTTAGATATTTAATTTCTATTGCATATTGGAAAGGATTGATTTCTGGAGTCAAGCTGTCTGCTGTGGTACCCCAAGCCATAGGAATTTCTCTCTGTAGTAGAATTGGTGACTCTGTTAGGGAGTTCCTAGTATTTGTCCTTTGGGGGTTTTCTATCGGCATTCAATGACTTTGAATTACTCTTTCTCTTGTGTTTCTGTGTCGGGTTTAGGGGCATGTTTGTCTGGTAGTGTCTGATTGGTGTGGATTTTATCTCAACTTGTCTGTTTGCCTTGATTTTTATGCACCTTTCTTCCTGTATGCGAGTTTTGAACTCACAGTCACGTATACACACGGTTTTCTCTGCCATTTTTGCGTATACACGTGGGTTTACTGTGAATAGTCACATATGCCCTTAGTTTTTCCTTTTAGAGGAAGTTGAATGGTTGCTGGGTGAGTTGTGATGATTGCTGAGTCTCCTTTGACACTGCCAGAGTCTGTATACACCTCTGTTTCTGACCAGTGACGTTTTTTTAGGGTAAATTTCTTTTTTAAGAATGTTCTTGTCATTGCATTTTCGATTTTTTGTTTTAGGATTAGTGCATTAGACTTATTTTACCTTAGTGCTTTGCTTGAGTGCTGCTTGAGTGTGCTTGCAGAGTCTGGGGGTTGTAGAATCATTCTTTTGTTTTTTTATATCTCATTTTATTTCAAAAAATACAAAAGTATTTGCTTATCATCATGCATTGCATTTTGCATTTTGCATAGTACTTGCACTAGATTTGCTTTGGAGTATTAGTTAGGATTTCATATAGGAAAAGTTGCATTTATCATTTGAAAAAAATTGTGCATTTCGCGTAGTAGCATACCCTGTTTTCATGGACACAATGCATTTGCATTGATTGTTAGGTGTGCATTTTACTTCATGTTGTGTCATAACACCATTAGTTGCATAGCCATATCTCTCTTTTGAGTAATAAAACCAATTAAAATCAACGCTTAATTAAAATGAACTACACTATTTTATTTGATAGGGTTCAACAACAAGATTAGGTTTTGGGGCCTTGGAATAGTTCATTGTGAGTAAATTCTCCAAGACCACTAAACAACAACATGTATGTGTCTGTCCATGTGAGTGTGTGAAATCCTTGGTATAACCAGTGTTTCTCAAGATCCTCCTCTCAAAAGGGAGTTAAGCACGAGGCAGTGTGAGCGGTTATTGATTGGGATGACCCCTAGTCATAACTGAGTAGCACTGGAGATATTTCCAGGATTGTATTCATATCTGGGGTCTCTTTTGAGAGTTTTGGGCTTTGCTACCCTGCCCATACAGTCAATCCCGCCTGCGACTGTCCACCTGAGCATTGATTATATTGAGGTGACACTAGTGGCCTTACCTAGGATATCAAGGGGGTACTTTGTAGGGGTTATTCTGTAGGTGTCCCAGCCAGGTTGGGGTCGGATAGCACAGTCGCTTCACGTGTTTTAGCTGAGGGCCATAATAATTGGTTACGTACCTCCGCTTGTTGTGTATGGGAGTCTCAAGCCTCTCCTAGGTGATACATACCTGTTTCATTCAGGAGCTCACTTATCCTACCCTTGATTGCTTGTATTTGGCTTTAGATTTTATTGGTGATTGCTCTGTGCACGTTAGCTTGCCTAGGGTTTGCGTAGATAGAGAGTCTTTTACATTTTTTGAGTCATTCTGGATTCGGGTACGGCTCCTTGCCATTCTCGTCGTTTAGTAGGAATTTCGCCTTCTACATCTCCTCCTCCTTTGGGAGTGAGAAATAGACAGTCCAGGCAGACTACTTCACACATTGATTCACACACCATGGGAGACCATATAGAAGGTATTCTTGAACCACCTTCTCCCATTCATGTGGAAGATGGGGAGTTTACTCCTAACTATGATCCTTCACCTAACTTGACTGAGTTATGTCTTGTGATTTCTGAGATAGGAAACTTTCATTATAGACCTACTTACTCTAGGGTTGATTCCCCATTAACGCATTACCGATATGGAATGCTGGAGGATGACGAGACTCATTTTGAACCTGCAAGCACTAGTTATGGTAGTTATGGTATGTCTGGTTTTCCTACACATGATTTGGCATTTCATGTCGAATCCGAGTTCGAGCCTAACACTATGCCTAGGGGCACTCTCATTCCTTACCATGCGGAGAGGTTTGGGAGCACTAGTTACATTGCACCTTCCATCTCGGTGGTGAAAGTTACATCACATATTCCTCCTAGGTCTAGCGTTAGTGATCCTATTAGGATACCAGATCCGAGACGAATGACTATAGGGAATAGTATGTACTTAATTACATAGATCCCTTCGTCCTCTGTCCTTAGTTCTTTGAATGTTCACCCTCCACCTCATTCATGTGGTCCTTTGAGCCAGAATGTTGCTACGAGTTATGTCCATACTGCAGTTACTAGACCGGTTGTGTCTCAACTTCATGCACACCCGTTGTTTCGGGAGTTCATGTTCATACTTCTAGAGGTCACATTCCTACTTCTGAAATGTATATTCCTACTTTCGAAGCGTATGTTCCTACTTACGGAGTGTCTCATGGGACATCTCATGCGATGACTTATGGACCCTATTATGGGACGCAGTATGGACAGGGTTCTTCACCTTATGGGGGTGGGTATAAACAACCTACTTACTCTCCAAATTATGGCTTTGTAGCTCTAAATAGTGAAGGTACACCACACTATGGTGCTTCCATGCCACCCTATACGGGTCAAACGGGAGGAGGGCACTATGGCCAATGCCATGATGGTAATTAGACCTATGTGAATCAGAACTATCAGGGAGTGGTCCATCGACCTCATCATCATAGGCTCCCTTTCCTCGCAATGCTGAACCTTCCTGACTTGTTGAGATTGATGAACGATCCTGTAGCTCATGACCTGGCTTGGTCGGCTGTCCCTACTAAGCTTCCCTCGGACATACCCAAGTTCGAGGGCAAACTGAGAGAGGATCCAAGCAAACATGTTACTACCTTTCACCTATGGTGCTCTTCAAATTCCTTACACCAAGACTCCATCCATTTAAGGCTGTTTCAACGCACCCTTACGGGGCCTGACGTGAAATGGTATAT
Source organism: Pseudotsuga menziesii (assembly GCA_001517045.1). NCBI lineage: Eukaryota > Viridiplantae > Streptophyta > Pinopsida > Pinales > Pinaceae > Pseudotsuga > Pseudotsuga menziesii. Next base: position 652,174 of record LPNX010821845.1, on the reverse strand, counting down.
AGAGCTACCTAGGGGGCATTGGCTTTGTTCGATGACCTAGCGATGACGTTTCTTAACCACTTCCAGCTACCAGTGCATTATGATGTTGGTACTAAACTCTTGTTGACATTTCAAAAGGATAACGCCACACACATCTCAGATCATATCCAAGAGTGGCGTAGATGAAAGAGGTTAATTAAAGCCTTTATACCGCCGAAATTCCTCCTCGAATGGTTCCTTAAGTTGTTATTCCCATATATAGCGAAGGATGTTTCTACATCCAGAATGCAGAATGAGGAACAAGTGATTTTTAGGGCGCAGGAACTGGACTTGATTTATGCTCAGTCCAGTTTGTTATATGAGATCATTCCCAATGCTCCGTGTTCTAGTTTCGACCCCAAAGTAAAACCTGGACCACATGCCAGTGGCATTGTTAGTTGTGCAAGTGCTAAACCTACGGATTCGGTTGCAAAACAAGTTAGTCATTTGTCAATCAACCAATCTACTTCAGGAAAAGCCACGGCTTCATCTCAACCCACCCAAACGATGAGTGTACTTTTGGTGCAATCGTCGGACCAGAAGGGTAACCAGCAGCCCAGACAAAATAAAAAGAAGGGTAAGAATAATCGTAAGGGTGGGAATAGGAATGAGAATGCTAATAATGAAAATAATGCCCATAATGCTGGAGGGGACAAGCAAGCTAAACATAAGGTTAAATTTCCTTGCAATTTGTGTAAGGACGATCAGCTCACTTACTTGTGCCCTCGTATTGATGAAGCCTCGACATTCTTGGTAGAGGGCCCAGTTGTGCTAACTAACCCTTTACCTCACAATCAAAATATGAACTCTAGGACCCATGATCAGTTTGGTGGTGATCAAGATCCACCGAAGGATAGAGGTCATGGTTGCATTAACATGGTACGTGCTGCGAAATTTGTGACCCGTGTGAAGGACTATGGTTCGTCACAACCCAGCCCAGGAAAGGAACTTGATCCACCAAGGTCTCCTTTTCTTTTTGAGAAACTTATGGATAAACTTGAAGTTGCACCTTGCATTCCTAAGGGAGTCCTTAAGCATTCGGGGCACAATCCTAATGCCTGAGCCACCCAGAACTATTCAGTTGTCGAGGATTTGGGCCACACTCCTTGTGCGATGTCTACATTGGAAGTGCTTCAGAGTTGTCCTTCGCAAAGGAAGGCTTTGTTTTTTGCCCTTGGTGTGAATGATGATGATTCTTCCTCCATGATTAAATTTGAAACCACAAGACTTCAGCCTCACTTTCCTTACTATGTGTCTCTTTTGATTCACGTAGAATGTCTTAACATGACCATCAAGCACACTGTGATTGATGAAGGCACTTCCACTTCTGTGATGTATTTATCATGTTGGAAGGGTTTAGCTTCCCCTAAGTTGTCTAAATCAGAGACAATGTTAACTACGTTCGATGGGAGATCATTTAGGTCACACGACATCCTTCCTTCCCTTAAAAGTCCATTTGGGAGGGAAGACCATTGCGATAGAGGTCGAGGTGATTGATGTGCCCCTTGAATACAATCTCTTGCTGGGTCGGAATTGGATGTATAGTATGCAAGCCATTGCTTCTTCCCTATTTCACATTGCATGCTTTCCATTTAACGGGAAGATAGTCACAATTGATCAAATGTCATTCAAGAATCCATCCGTTACCACATATTTGGGAGCTTCGATCCTGATCATTGAACACTCTCAGCCAGCAACTGGGAGTGTCAGTGTAGGCATGTATCCATCCCTCATGGGAAGATTTAGTTGTCCTACACCAATCCTTATGATAGGGTCTAGTTCTAGTGAGGCTTCGACATCTATGAGATCGGTGTCTTTTTGTACAAGTCATATGGAAGATCCTTGGATTCTTCCTACATCGAGTACTCCGAGTGAGCCCATCATGATGAGCATGCCGTTGCTTGCAACTATGATAACTTATCAAGATAATCTCGAGTGTGTTGCAGAGCCCGGTCCTTCCTCTTCGTGGATGAAAGAGGAGGACCCTTATGTGCTTCCGGCATGGGTAGTGTAGTCTTCTCACATGCACGACTGCCTTGATACTTTTTTCCCTTCAGATGAAGCGATTATTGAGGCTATGTCGGGAGTTGAGCCACCATGGGAGGAACTCCATCATAGATCTTACTTTCTTCCCGAGCTTGACCGCTTGGAGCATGAGGACTTTAGGGTAGTTCTTAGTGAGAGAGTTGGTATTCCTATGGTTCCATTAAGCTCTCCTGGTTCGATGGCTGATGGAAACATGGCAAACGTATCTTCAATAATTCCTATCAATATATCTCGCGATCCTGGCAGGATAGAGATTGTCTATATTGGGGCAGAATGTTCCCATGCTGAGATTCAAGAATACACCGAGTTGTGTAAGGAATTCTGGGATATCTTTGCTTGGTCTTACAATGAAATGCCAGGTATCGACCCTCATATTGTTGAACACAAGATTAATATTTATCCCAATGCTAAGCCTATTCGACAATGCTTGCATGCGGTGAATCCTAGGAAAGCACCCGCGATTAAGGCAAAGATAGAGAAACTGTCGAAAGCCGGTTTTATCTATCCCGTTCCCTTGGAAAAGTGGGTTTCAAACCCTATTCCAGTGGATAAGAATTAGGGAGCGATTCGCATATGTACTAATTTGCATGATTTGAATCGTGCCTGTCCTAAGGACAATTTCCCTACACCATTTATTGATCATATTTTGGATGAGTGTGTGGGTAGTGAGGTTTTTTCCTTTATGGATGGATTTTCTGGATATAATCAGATACAAATTAAACTTGAGGACCAACATAAGACTGCATTTATTTGTCCATGGGGAACATTTTCATATCGAAAAATGCCTTTTGTCCTTAAGAATGCCGAAGCTACTTTTCAGTGGGCAATGACCTTGATCTTCCACGATCTCAAGTCGATTATCGAAGTATTTTTGGATGACCTTGCTGCTCATTCTCGTATGAGAATGCATCATTCCCATCACTTGATACTGGTATTCGAAATATGCCACTATTATTTGGTTAGGTTAAATCCTCATAAGTGCATCTTTTGTGTGAAGTCAGGTCGCTTGTTAGGATTCATCATTTCTAAAGAGGGTATAAAAATTGACCCTTTGAAGGTTGAGGCAATACTTCAGTTGTTTCCCCAAAAAAATATTCATCATCTTCAATGTTTGCAAGGCATGACAAACTTGTTATAGATATTTGTGGTCAATTTTGCCAATTTGACTAGAGGCTTCATGCGTCTTTTGAAGAAGGACACCACCTTTTGTTGGGATGAGTGAGCCCAAGATTTATTTGATACACTCAAGTGAGCCCTAGCATCGGCCCTGGTGATTAGTCCCCAGACTATAGCCATGATTTTCTACTTTATGTGGCCGCATCAATGGAGACGATTGGTATGGTTTTGGTTCAAGAGGATGAGGAGCTCCAAAAGCATGTCATATACTATATGAGCCAGAACCTTATTGACGTAGAGATTCGTTATTCTCATGTTGAGAAGCTTGCTTTAGATACCGTACATGCAGTTCAACAGTTGAGACATTATATTCTCCTTCGCCAAACCTTGGTTGTATCCCATGTCAATCTGTTTCAATTTGTCCTCACTCGAAGGATGATTGGGGGAAAATATAATAAATGGATTGTCATCTTGCAAGAATTCGATCTCGAATTTGTTTCAGCAAAATTGAAGAAGTCGTTAATTTTTGCAGAGCTTATATTGGATTTCCCAAGCGAGGCTGAGGAGTTGGTTTGTGAAGATACGTTTTTCGATGAACACATCTTATTAATCTCAACTTTAGACCCATGGTATGGGCATATCATTATATATTTACAAACATTGAAGGTCCCTACTCACCTCTCACGTGATGAACGACAACGATTACGTCACAAGTCTAAGAAATACCTCATGGTGGATAACACTTTGTATCGTTGTGGGGTAGATTCCATCTTATGATGTTGTTTAACTCATGAAGAGGCTGAGGTAGTGCTGAATGATTTTCACGAAGGGGCATGTGGAGGTCATTTATCTGAGCTTTATACAGCCCAAAAAATCTTAATAGCGGGTTATTTTTGGTCGTCGATCTTTAAGGATTGTGTAGATGCGGTCAACAGGTGACACCCTTTCCAGGTGTTTGCATGTAATATGCACTCAAAACCTGCCCTGTTACATCCCATCATCACCGCCAGTCCCTTCACTAAGTGGGGGCTTGATTTTATGGATTGCAACCCAACTTCAGCTAGGGGGCATCATCATATCATAGTGGCTGTTGATTACTTCACGAAATGGGTTGAGGCTATGCCTACAGTTAAATTCAACAGTGAGACAGTCGTGCACTTCGTATTCAACCATATTATTACTCGGTTCAGAATTCTAAAAGAGCTTGTTACTGACCATGGCTTGCACTTTCAGAATCGTATGATGGAAGAGTTGGCATCAAATTTAGGGTACAAGCAAGAGCATTCCTCCTCTTACTACCCTTAAGTGAATGGATAGGTAGAAGCAGTGAATAAATCACTCAAATTCGTTCTCCAACGAACCATCACATAGAGCAAGAATAATTGGCACATCATGTTATATCCTGCTTTGTGGGCATATAGAACTATCGTTAAAACTACCACGGGTTTTTCTCCATATCAACTTGTACATGGAGTGGAGTCGATATTTTCGGTTGAATGCGGGATTCCTTCTTTGAAGCTAGCTATAGAACTCTTACCAGACACTTCACCATTGGAGGAGCGTTTGGTCCACCTTGAGCAACTTGATGAGCATCGTCGAGATGCCTTGGTGGCTCTAGAAGTAAATAAGCGTCGCGTAAAGGTCTAGAACGATAAGTGTGTCTGTCCAAGGAGGTTTAATGAGGGAGAATTGGTCCTTTTGTGGGATCAACTAAAAGAACCCTTGGGGGTAGGAAATTTTAACCCCATGTGGCGTGGTCCTTACGTCGTCAAACGTGTGTTAGAGAAGGGTTCTTATGAGTTAGTGGATTATGAGGGAACGACCTTGGTGGAGCCTAGAAATGGGCTCTATCTTAAGAAGTACTATGCATGATTTTCAGCCAAGGCTGTTTATTGTATATTCTTGTACAATTTTGCATAGTTATGTCTTTTTCTTATAGTGATCAGGTTTGTGATTAGTTTCCATTTCTTTTGGCAGATGTCAATGGAATCTTCCACCTACATAGGATTCGTGGATGGTGTGAGCCGTCACACTCAACAATAAGCCTCTGCGGCTTGGGTGATTTATACTCCTATGGATTAGGTACTGTCTTCAGGAGGCATATGTTTGCGGCCATCTTCAAACACTATGGCTAAATATAGTGTCGTTATTGAGCTTCTACGGGATGCCATTTCACATGGAATTCTCTCTCTTAAGGTACGTCTTGATTTGGAGTTAGTAGTGTCTCAGCTTAATGGTTTGTACCATCTTAGAGATCCGACGTTATTAAGAATATTCTTACGTGTGAGATTATTAGAATGACAAGTTGACAATATAACATACATACATATTCCAAGAATTAATAATCAAGTTGCTGACTCATATGCTAACTACATGTTAGATTGGCATTTGTTTCATACACAATAAATTCATCACAAACACAAATTTTTACACATGTAAATAAATAAACCGATCACCATAAATTTTTTATATAAACATCCAAAATGTGGTAATACATAGTGTCATGATACAAAAATGGGGCTCTCGAGCCACCAAGATATAATACACAGTAGTACAAAATGTATAACTCCCAGGTATCTAAGCCTGTGGAGGAGGAGGGGGGTTGTGATCATGGAAGGTCACTACGGCTCTAGCTAGCCATCGGAATAATCACACCCATGCTCGTGGTACACCCACCACTTGGCACTGCATAGCCTCGGGAAAGTCCTTGACTTGCACCATGGGAACCCTATGTGTCAGCCTCACAAAAGTGGTATGAATGATCTAGAGCGTCCGCTCTGCATCCACACCCATGATATCATCTCCTCTTCCCCTCCTTCTACGATGAGGGAAGCCTTTAGGCCGCCATGGTCCCACATATGCATGCAAATGGTAGATGTCACTATGTATTGTCACTCAAAAATATATGTCTTTTCATTCCATATAATCAGAAAACACAAAAAAATTAAATAACTCAAAAATTTAAAGAGAGGGTCGAGATTCGTTACCTATATTGCCATCTGTCGATCCTAATGGTAGCGGCATGTCTGGGTCCCCCCATAAATCAATCCCCTCATAGGGGTATTCATCGATGGTAACTATCTGTTGTCGCCACCACATAAAGAACTTAGCTATATAGGGGTTGGACACCCTACCTCCCCCCAGTCTGCGCATCTCATCTGTACAACGTCGTTGGGCCGGATCTCGAACCCCGTGAAGAGGAATTTCAACTCTGGGGCTCAATCCTAGAACACGCTCAAAGAAAAATGTGCTCAATATACTGTTGAACCCGAAGTTCCACACTCTTCTTGCCTTACACTCACTGAGCTGATGTTTCATGTTGCTCAGTAGTTTAGTGCTCCAGTCATAAACTGTGGGTCTCATGCATTCCACTGCATAGAAAATTAGAGGCTGCAAGGCCTGGTGGAGTGAAGCCAAGCCTTCTATCCTGACCAATGTCAATAGAATGGCCTTTAGGCCCAGCACCTGTATAGAGTTGGTTGGGACCTAACTCCCCACCTTCTCAGTGTCTGGATAGCAGTACACCACAATGTACTCATCGATAGTCAAGCCACCTCTGGGCCCACAGCGTGAACAAAGGTTCACTACTTCCCCCAGTCGGGAAAGTCCAGTAATAAAGTATATGTCCTCCACCTCTATAGTGAGGGACATCCCATCTATCTATAAGGACTCAGAGTCTGGATCCCAGTAATCCACCAGCATCTACAATAGTATTGGTTTGGCCCTCAAGCCACCAAGACACCAAAACTTATAGAGTCCACATAGAGCTTGTTGAGCCATTAGATCAGCCCTTATTGCCTCCTCTACCTCACCATGTTCACGCTCTCTCCATTCTAGGACCATCTTGCACAAAAAATTGCAATTTTTCCCATGATATTACTTAAAAACTTCATGCGAGGCCGCATATGCGGCTGTTTGCCAAACAGTCACATATGTACACGACTGTGAGGGCATTGTCCATGTATATCCATCCCTATACATGGAAAAACCATCAATTTCCACCAAGGCCGCGGTGCCTTTTTTAGTTTGGCCTAGAAACCTCAAATGACCATGGAATTTGATAAAAATTGTATCAAAATGGAAGAGAAGAGCATGGGTAAGTACCTGGAAAAAATGGTAGTGGATTCCGCTGGCTAGATCTCCTAGAATTCGTTGTTGAAAATATGAGCTCAATTGGGTAAAAATTTCAAATGTTTTATAATGTTTTGAATTGTTTACTATTTATAGAAATTTTTAAAATTTTTGAAAATTATTATCCCCTTTCCCAATATGCAATAGAAATTAAATATCTAACACTAAAGGATCAGACCTCGTACCTTATTCCGAATGGTTGAATTAGATCCCCATTGAGCTTTCCAACTTCATCTTGAATTGATAGATTACTTCCTCAACAACAAGTAAACAATACAAGCATACTATATATATTGGTGTTAGATCTATTCTAGCATATATAATCAACAATTTATAAGCATTTGAAAACATCCATGGATAAAATATTCATTCAAACATACATTATTGGACAGGAAAAGATATTTCTATTAATATAAAATTAGAGATTACAATGGATACAACCTCTGTCGGCACATCTGTGAATCGAAGAAACTGAATCCCCCACTTGGTCCTCTACCACCTCAATCCTCCATCTCTCGATAGCAAGCTCACAAGCAAAAGGAAAGCTTGGGAAGAACACAAAAGTGCTCCAAGGGACAAAGGGATGCAAACTCAAGCATAAGTTCCGGCAACAATGGACTATAGTTTCTTTGCTCTCAATTCTCTCATATGCCTTCAATGTACCATAGATTTCCTTATATATCTTTTCAAAGGGGTAATGAAAGGTCGAATCCGAGCGATCTCAAGGCATAGGGAAGGCCAGGAGTCAAGTGAGTCAGATCCATGTCAAGGAAAACTCCAAAAGGATTTGGATTATGCACACATCACGATGTATGTGGTTTTAGGGATCAAAGCCGTGTATACATGCGATTAGGGGTTTAAAAGTTGCGTGTTCGATGGATCCTCTCAAGTGTTTAACCTCAACATATTTATTCACACTTGTTAGTTTGCACTCTAGTACCTTGATTCCCATTTTCATTATCGGTGGGTGATCTCGTGTCTGTTAACGGTATACATTAATGACCAGTAATCAAACGATGGACTGCTATGTTCGACATCGACACCTCTATTCACATAGTAGGACATGTACTCATAGCGTTTTGTGTAGAAGACCTTCCAGATTGGTGGCATCTCTTATATACTACCTCCTTGATCGTGCCAGTGTTCATGAGATTTCAACTCTCGTGACTTGATTCCAGTATATGTCAGGAATTTCCATCTATTATGGAGATCATGATCCTTTGTATATATTCATCGTGGATATTTTGATCTATGTATATTATACGTGGCGATGACCACTTCTGTGATATCTTGTATCATGCCTATTCATGGCCATTGTACTCTTACATATCCAGGACTGTTATATGTATTTGCAGTTATGTGCAGAGCTATATCATTGTACTATGTTGATTGGGTGGTTGGTCTTCCATTTGGGATTCTTCATCACTCCAATTCTGGGATGGACTTATAATGTATTTCGTCCATCGTATGACCCCTCTGACCTCACACATTAGGGGGCATCTATTATAGCTGATTTTAGCACTCTAGGTGAATCACACTTGTATGGCCTTCCCCTATCCCTCTGCAGACTCCTTAGACCCCTTGGATCATTTTTTGTCCTTTGATGTTTCCTTGACCATCCCTAAAAACATGTGAAAAATGATACATGCGACTTTTAAACCCCTAACCGCGTGTATACGTGGGTTTGACCCCTAGAACTGTGTACATCAGGATGTGTGCATAATCCAAATTTTTTTGGAGTTTTCCTTGACATGGATCTGACTCACTTGACTCTTGGCCTTCCCTATGCCTTGAGATCTCTTGGATTCTACCTTTCATTACCCCTTTGAAAAGATTTATAAGGAACTCTATGGTACATTGAACGCATATGAGAGAATTGATAGCAAAGAAACTATAGTCCATTGTTGTCGAAACTTATGCTTGAGTCTGCATCCTTGTGTCCCTTGGAGCACTTTTGTGTTCTTCCCAAGCTTTAATTTTTCTTGTGAGCTTGCTATCGAGAGATGGAGGATTCAGTTTCTTCGATTTGTAGACATGCCGATAGAGGTTGTATCCATTGTAATCTCTGATTTTATATTAATAGAAATATCTTTTCCTTTCCAATAATGTATGTTTGAATGAATATTTTATCCATGGATGTTTTCAAATGCTTATACATTGTTGATTATATATGCTAGAATAGATCTAACACCAATATATATAGTATGCTTGTATTGTTTACTTGTTGTTGAGGAAGTAATCTATCAATTCAAGCTGAAGTTGGAAAGCTCAAAGGGGATCTACTTCAACCGTCTGGAATAAGGTACGAGGTCTGATCCTTTAGTGTTATATATTTAATTTCTATTGCATATTGGAAAGGATTGATTTCTGGAGTCAAGCTGTCTGTTGTGGTACCCCAATCCATAGGAATTTCTCTCCGTAACACCATCATATAGGTTATACGTTACTGGCCTTCCCCTTGGATCGTGTCTCACAACAAATGACCAGCTCGCTTTACCTGGAACCTCTGAGTAAAATACCTATTCACATTGGCTTGGAAGAACATAGGGCTTCATCCCTGGCTCAAACAACGTTGTATTTACCATGGTAAATCCATTATCATGTTCAATAATAGCTCTATCGGGATCACGTTGATTCAATTGTAACCTGTACCATTTGACAACGAATAGAACTACCTTGAAGGATTTAAAGTCACACAATAGAATATCTTCCAAATACTCATAGTATCGATTTTCTGAGAGTTTTGGATGTCTGTCACTTCTAGATGAAACATTGGTCACCTCAAAGACTGCAAATATCCCACAATTTGATGGTTTCTTTGTTTCATCCAATTTTTTGTTGCGATATCTACAACCATTGCAAACCATAGCCTTATGTATTTTTACCTGCAACAAGAAATACATGAAAATATTACACAATGATTCAATAGTTATGTAGCAATACATGGAAAATAACAACATGTATGTCAAAAATTAATTTGCAAAATAAAATATTTAGAGTGATTGATTAATATTCTTTCCATTTTACCTTTTAAACCATATGATAAATCGATTTCCCTTTCTGTAAGATTTTTATCTCCATTGTGATGTGTTGCCTTTTACCAATGAAGCCACACCTTCCCATGATATTCCATGACCCGATTGTTCACATCGTTCAATACATACCTTCATCCCGTAAATATTGTTTGTGATGTATAAATGAATTGCATCCCATTCTCTACCAACTACTTGATGACAATAATCATCAAAATTAAAGACACATATAAATTCCGTGAACAAAGTATATGCTCTTAATTGATGCAATAACTAGAAAATGCAATTATAATATGAATAATATAATAAACATCCACTAGCTAATAATTACCTTTCACCTTCCTCGATCTACCTTTGCCCTTCAGTTGCTCCCCTTCAAATTTGTTATTGGAGTCCGAATCACAAATGCGACATAAATTGAGCTTTGACGCTAAAATAGGAAGATATTTACTAACATACAACATGTTTTCGTATACTGTATATCCTTCCATCATAGAACCCTCAGCATGTGTTCGTTCTCTAACCAAACCCTTCATAAATTTCAAGTTCCTCTCAATGATCCACATGGACCTTGAGTGCACAGGTCCACACAACTCAATCTCCTAAACTTGGTGTATGAGGTAGTGTTCCTGTGCATTGAAAAATGTCGAAGGTAGATGCTTATCCATTTCACACATGATACGAGGAATTTATCTCCTCCAATACTTTATATCTTCTTTATGGATTTATTTATATGTAAACCATCTACAAGTGACACAAACCAATAACAATATTTAATAAAAAAAAACATTAAATTACATATCATGAAATAGTGCACAAAAAAAAATATAAATTATATGGAGAATTAAAGAAACACTAAGCGCAAGAAACTAATCTCTAGTTACCTCATGTATTTACCAAGATTATATATAAATTTTTTGAAATTGTTGTCGAAGTTGTTTAGGAGAGAGAGAGGTAGAACATACTGTATCAATATACAAACCACGCCATTTATTAAACAAAGAGTATACAAACAAGGAAAAAAATTATGTAATAAAATGAAAATAAATAAATTATATGGACATAAAAATAATAATTACCTTGATGAAGACGTGCCAATCATGTGTTTTGACCCTCGCAAAATCAACTTTTTTGTTATGATATTCTTCAAGTTTGCACAAAATCCAATGGGAAATTTAATTTTCCGCATTACTTCTTTGACAACATTGCTTCGCTGCTCCGTAAACATCCATGGAATTGAGTTTATATTAACTTGGTCTCTGTTGCTATGAAATTGGATGACGTCTTTCATTGCATGGTTTCCTTCTTGAATGTCTTTGCATGCTTTCAAAAAATTATCTTTCTCCCTCCTTAGCTCCAGTAGATTCCATAATGTTTCCATCACATTGTTTGCAATATGCATTGTATAAAACAAATGAGCAATTTGTAGGTGCTCATAGTAGGGAAACCTACTGAATTGTATAGGATAACTTTTCATTCCTCGTGGAAGCCCATTAATTCATTCATGATCATGATGGACATCATGAATATTAGTTTATAAATAAATTACATCATAAATCAAATATGGCCACTATAGTAAACAACTCACAATAAAAATTAAAATACATAACAATTCATATATGATGATCCATACGTACCATGATGACGATTTCTATTGTATTGCATCTTTCAAAGGTGAGGTGTCATTCTCCATGGTTTTAATTTAGTCTCCTGCTTCCCATTGAAAATATTTTTTTCAGTTGTTCTATACCTGTGATTCTTAGAGAGGAAATGCCTATACTCATCAAACACCTCCTTTCTTAATCTTTTTGAGAGACGATATTTTATATTAGGACCACAAACTGGACATGCAAATTTACCCATTGTCTAAAGACCTACAATATATAGATATGGAATATCTATGTCAATTATAATTATATATAAACTATATTAACTAATTCATATAATTAAATGATATTAAATTAGAACTTAAAAATACAAACCACAAAATTGGATTAACCCAGGGGCATCATGTATTGTCCATACAACCATTGCATGGAATTGAAATTTTCTTTGTCGTATTGGTTTAGATACATCATACATAGTGATGACATTCCATAAATTTATTAGCTCATCTGATGATGATGATGGTGGTGGTTAATGTCCACTGAGACCAAAATTTGGTCTATCGGACCTAAGAAACCAATTAATTAGTTTGTTTTAAAATTGTATTCCTATGCTCAAAGAGCTTCATGAGAAGCATCCCAATCTCACTATAATTTTGACAAGTTAAAAGGCTATGAAGGTCGGTGTTGCAACAAAGATTAGGAAACTGAGACCTAATGTGGGTGTACATAGTGCACTCTAAGAGGAAGTGATTTTCATCTTAAATGTTCCTATTCTTGCAGAGATGGAAGATCCTTTCCACCCATGGTGTTTTAGGAATTGTCCAATGACCTGTTTCACTATGGAGCTAGTGAGAGTTCGTTCTTATCTTAGATATATTGATTTTTTTCTTTGAACTAGTTAAAACAAAGAGATACTTTTAATCTTCTAGAGTAGGATTGATGACCTTCTTATAATATCTTAATTTTCTTTTAGCCTCTAAATATTTCTCACACCACAGTTTCTCTTTAAACTTAGAAGTAACAATATTTTTAATGTTATTAATATTTTGCATTGCAATATTTTTGTCGATCTCCTAGAGGTTTAACCAAGCCCTGGTATCTTTATAAGAGGTTCGATATATACATTCATAGGCTTTGACTTGGAACTTACCTGATTGATTTGAAGTACATATAAAATATATAATTATGAGAACCATTAAGATATATAATGGCATGCACAAGAGTAAAATGCAAAAATATACAAATGAAATTAGGAAAAATAATACGACAAATAAGATGCCACAACTGCATTAAAAATAAAACAGTTGTAGACACAAAATACCTAAAATAATCATCGACAACATTATGTGCTCCCTCTTTATTGACAACCATGGAGGAATTTTATTGTTGATAACAAAAATAGGCCACACCGTGTAAATGGATTTCATCAGTGAAAATGGATTAACACCATCTGCTACCAAAGAAATACTAAGATTATGCGGTTCTTATTTAAAGTGAGGCCACTTTTCCTCCATATCTCTAAAAGCAGAACCATCTGCATGCATTCAAATAACATCATCTTGACTTTTGTTGCTGGCATGATAATCCATAAATTGCGCTATGTTTTTGCACCTGAATAATTGTTGCAAACGTGGAATGATGGGAATATGATGAAGAACCTTCTGAGGCACCTTTTTCGTTACTTGGTCAGTTTGATATCTACTTATATGACATTCTGGACATTCTGTTGCAAATTCTTCCTGATTATAATATATAACATGGTCATTGGGGCATGCATGAATTGCTTCATAATGCATTCCAATCTCTTTCATGATGGAAGATAAATCTCAATATGTGTGAAGTAAAATATTTGATGGTGGTAACAAAAATTTAGCTATCAAGCTAGAACAAAAAAAATAAAAATATAGTTAATGTAATAAAAAAATAATATTAACGAAACACACTTCATCCGTATGATGATCAATAATGAGTTAAGAATACAATTATTAGAGGAAACAGATAAACTTTATCACGATCGTATATATGTGATGGATTGTTTTACATACCTTAGCATCCATGTGATTGATATGTTTGAAATACCATTGATAATCTTCAAGTTCATTATCAACAATACAACAGAGAGAATATTTGTTTTTGAGCCTTAATAAAGGGGTTCATATGCCTTATCGAGAAGAGGTATATCGTGAACATCATCAAAGTCATCATCATTTTCATTATCATCATAATTGTCATCATCCATTCTAACATTAAATGAATCATGAATAAATGTATTTGTACCATTATCCTCAACTACGTTATCGGTATGATCATCTTGTTCAATATGATCATTCACTTGTTCTCCATTAAACATAGACGCTCCATGATATTGATCTGGAACTTGTTCTGAAAGCACTTCCTCTAGGAGATATGTCATAGGGTGTCTTTCCTTTATAAATACATGAAAACATCAATAGATGTAATTTAATATATGAAATATTAAAATAATACATACATTTACCAAAGCAAAGAATATAAAAAACTTTATAATTCTAAACCTACAAATGGACGATGCTCATTCCCCCCTTCAACATGTACGTGTTCCCTGCAATGTTTTGTGTCTTCTTAGATCAATATTCTTCTCCTCTTAAATCCTCTGCATTGAGTACATGGACAATAAAATTTTCCATCACCCCTTTGTTTCGCTACATCCCATAGTTTAGCAAGCAATTATCGATTGTGTTGGTTTGGATCAGGATTATTTCTATTTGAAATTTTGTCACAAACTTCGTGAATGAATACTATCAAAAATCTTAAAAAATCAAGTTCCACACATCACAATTTTCTCAAATGGAGGTTTGTCGAAGAATAAAAAAATTCCTGCAAACTGTCCGTCAAAGAAAAAAAATCTCGCAACCGCCCATTGAAGAATAAAACAATTCCTCAAACCATCCGTCGAGGAATAAATAACTTCTGCAAATAGCCCGTCGCTTCTATAGCAAACATGTCGGAATGTTTAAAAATGTTTATATTTATAATTCGACCATCGTCGAATATCCGATGATATGAACCTAGTTACTGTTGGAAATATGGGTTTAAATGATTTGAAATATGTCTTTAAATTATTTCAAAAAATATCCCAAGGACATCGAATATCCAATGTCACATCCTTAATGTGGCGTTGAAAATTTGACACACTATTGTCGAATATTTGAAGACAAATCCTCCATGTGTCGTCGCAAATTTGACACATGTCCATCGCAAATTCGACAAACGTTCATCGCATAACCGACGATATAATGTTGCAACATGTCGTTGAAAAACATATGCTAAGGATGTTGATAAAATAAATCGGAAGGTACAATACTTTTGATCATTGCAATCTTACACATCCATACTTTACATTGGATGTCATCGGATTCTTTCATTGGATTTTGGGTTCAAATCTTGTTGTGTTACCTATTTTAAAAGGTGTTCTTAAAGTTGTACATGGAGTCTTAGCACCTCTTCAAGCATCATTGGGTTACTTATATCAAGTATCAATGGGTTGCTTATATCACTGTACATACTCTTTGGCCATGTTTAATGCTGAATATTATTTATAGAGATTAAAAGAATGATGTTTGAGAGAATCTTGTGCCTTAATCCTTACACTCTATTAGTGACTTAGTTGTAGTCTCTGATTTTGTGTAGGTTCCTTTTAAAGCAAGACCTCTTTACATAGATTGTAATTTGTATCCATATCCATGTGGGCTTGCTCCCAGATTTCAGTTGTAAGTTCTCATACAATGTCCGCACTGACCTCTGGCATGGATTTTACAACAAAACAAAATTTTCTATATGCACTTGTTATTTTATTTTCGAGGTTCCAAATGTAGTGTTTGCATTCCAAGAAACTGCATAAAAAGGTTAGGTAGGCACAAAACATCATTTCTGTTCAGAGATCTACTTTGATAAGGGAAAAGCATAATCTTCAAATCACATCTATTAAGAGTGTATAGCTACAACCTAGAATTTTTCTTTTGAAATATAAACAACTAAATCCATAAATACAATCGTTGATGCCCATCATGTGGGACTTGTACTCCCTTCTAGAATAACAACTAAAACTGAACCTTAAACTCAGACACAATGTTCAGACTCCATAGCACCTAGACAAACTAAATGAATTCCATGATGCCTTATACCGTCCCCTTTGCCGCGGAAAGGTGTATATATAGAATAGCATCTATAGTATCCATTGTTGTTAGTGCATCGAATTTTCCAGGCATGTATTCACCTTATTTTTGAGTAAAATCCAGATCTGGAAATTTGGCATTAAAAGTCTGATTTATGCTTTATTATTACTGTAACATTTTATTTTTCAAGCTTAAATGCTGTGGATGGTAAATGTTACATATGCTATACGAACTTCCTTCTAAACCATCTAAAGACAATCATCATAAGGATTGAACAACTACTGCTACATTCAACAATATACACTACAACTGTTTGTCAAAGTCACATACCAAATTACTTACAGTCTCTTACATCCCAGTGTATGCAAAGTGTTTGTAAAACATATACTCGATCTCTACAGTGAACAAGGAAGAAATCCAACTTCTAGAGAGGTTTTACTCTACAGTAGAGATATATCCACATAGTTAAGATTAATGGCATGAATCTTGAAACCCTTCCAGATCACTTAAACACTCAATGTGATAAGAGGGAAATTTGAACATAACAGTACATTCATTAGAAGAAAATTATCCAAACTTGTTGGATAAATTCCTTTGGTTATACTCTGGTCAGATAAGCTTATATGTGGTCTCTAGCATGTCACGTTGGTCACCTTGGTCTTCAAAAAGTAGGATTTGTTTTTTCTTTTACAAGTAGATGCAGTTTTTGGTTTATTGATTTCATTTTTTTATTGCTTATTTTGTAGTGGTTTGTGTGCTGCTACTGACATTTCATGAAAATATCCATGAAAATTATGTTCCTAATTTCAAAGATCATGTGCTTTCTACATTTGTGACTAAATACAATGAAGTTAGGGTAGTTCCAAACACTTCTTTGTAACATAATTCCATTCTGAAGAAGAAAAGAAAGATCTTGAAGAAACATAATTCAGGGTTATCAACTCTACCAGAGAGATCAGATTATCAAATAAAGATAAATATTTGCACAGAAGAAGAAAATGTCCTTGAAGTATTATCTAGAGTAGATAATCAAAAGAAAAGGACACAAATCAAGGCAAGGAAACTCAAACTTAACTATGATGAACATTTGCATTTGGTAAAAAGGGAAAGAATTGAAGCTGAAGATGAAACCAAGAAAATTGTAGAATGCTCGAATAAAGGAGGCATAACAAGTGCCAATGACAATAATGGAGAAAATATGGCATCAGATAATGGTTGTGTGTTAAATGAATTGATAACTAATAATATCTTAAGTTCTAACAGTCTTGAAACTAAAGGTGATTTTCCACATGGGCAGATGTCTTCAATTTTCATGGAAAGGCCTATGTGATTGAAATTTGCCACCAAAGGATGATAAATATCATTTGAGAAGTAGTCTACCGAGTGATGAAGTTGCACTGTCTCCCTCTAAACGATGTCACTGGGATTAGGATTTCTGAAGGAATTGCCAGGGAAATTTTTGAAGGAATTCTAGAGACGCTATCAAAGACGAAGGAAAGTATTGACAGAGCATCACGTCATGCTATTAAATGTGCAAAATATAGCCTTGTTGGTGAGGTAAGCTTGATATCTGGTATTTTTCAGTATGGTAAAGAAGCAACTCATTTTATTTTTGCTTACTGTGGTTTTTTTACTTTTGGAAAATTAATGATGAAAATTTTCAAGGATTAGATTGAAGAGTGAATATCTTGTAGGTGGATCATTTATGCATTCATAGTGCTTTGTGAGAATCCTAATTCCTATACATTGGGTATATTTCCCTGCATTAACTTAATTTTCAATGTGTTTTTAGTTATAACTTGAAAGTATTTGAAAGGGAATCTTGAAAGTTGAAACTTCTTACATATGGATGTGGATACTATATCAAAATACCAAAATGGTGTCTTCAGCAAGATGCACATTATCCCCTTCCATTCTCTACTACCCAATGGTCTCTTGTTAGCCATGGGATTTAGCTATCCTCCTTGGAATTGATTGTGTTGGATTGACTGAGCACAAAATAATATAGAAAGGCTACAGGATTACACCCAAATTCTAATATCTATAATGTGTTTTTTCTGAACCACTCTAGCTTGGTATTTTCTAGCTTGGTCTTGCTGAGTGAGGGCTCAGGGGCTTCTATTTTATGACTAGGAGATTGGTTGGGAGGAAAGTAGTCCCC
Source organism: Pseudotsuga menziesii (assembly GCA_001517045.1). Classification (NCBI taxonomy): domain Eukaryota; kingdom Viridiplantae; phylum Streptophyta; class Pinopsida; order Pinales; family Pinaceae; genus Pseudotsuga; species Pseudotsuga menziesii. The sequence goes on along the minus strand of LPNX010821845.1, from coordinate 633,909 downwards.
CACTTGTGGTTTTTTTGTATGTTGCTCCAACAATAGTATACTTTGTCTACTTGAGTGAAGGGTTACATCCATGAATTATCTTTGGGGTTAAAAGTACACTTATTTTTCCATCTTCCTAGTTTAGTATCACTCTCAAAATCATTGTACACACACACACACACACACACAATGCCACTCCTTAATAGGATACAATGTCTTGTATACCACTAAGAAATCCCCGAGAGTGTCCTTCAGAGTGGAGTATATTTGGGTTTGGAGTTGTATGAGCAATATTGACCTTAAAACATGGCTTGGGTTGCTATAATAGTCATTAGCATGAAAAAAAATAAAAATGCACATTGCATATTACTCATGTTTTGAAGATTCTTTTTGTGGAGCCTATGTGGTGTCTCAAAACCCCACACATGGTATATGAACATTATAGGATACAAATGTTATAGAATAAAACCTTAAAATTTTCCCAATGCCATGGCAAATTCCTCTAGAAACATAACTAGTGTGGAAAACTTAAAATCCCTAGGATATTGAACTCATAGGGAAAAGATTCCATATTCAGTGAATATGTGATACCCTAGGAGTCAACATATGGCTTGTGAGCCTTGTACATAAACATAATGTCCTAATACCTTTGTTTTTGTCATGAGACAATCACATGGGATTCAAGAACCATCTTTAGTGTGTTAACTCTCGAAATTGTAAGTTTACATCATGCTAAAGACTCCCTCTGTAGGGAATGACTAATGGTTGGGAGCATTTTGTATGGCCTATAAGACCTGGTGGTAATTACATGGCATTGAACCCTAGTTATCAATATCATAACATGTCTCGGACCTTAAAAATGACCCATGGTGTTATGTAAGAAAAAAATTGATATGTATGACCTATGCAATGTACTAGGGGCTCAACATGGGCCATGATCCCTAAAGGAAAAAAAAATGGGCGGAGACTTTGGTTTTTACCATGCACAATGAATTGGGTCATGAATACAATCACTATTAGACTAAACCTCAAAATCACAACCAAATCTCACTTGCATGTTGAAGATTCCCTATGCAAGGTATTTGTAGTGGCCCAAGGTCTTGCACATTTCCCATGAGTCCTAATGATGAATGTTATGTCCTAAAACTGTATATTCTAGTATGTAGCTTGAATTAATCCATGAAAACAATATCTAACACTCTAAACCTCAAAATAGGATCCATATCTCACTTATAGGCCAAAGATTCCCTATACAAGACACATGTGATGGCCTATAGCACTATGCATGCCCCATGAACCCCAAAGGTTGATGTTAATTGTTTAAGAGTTGGTTGATTGAGATTGGATCATGGATTTGTATATGGAACCATTTGTTATGAGTGAAACCTTGAAATGAACACCCTATCAAACTCATCGTACAAATATTTGTTATATAGGGTATATGTGGTGGCCTAGGGTCATTACATGCATGGCCCATGAGCCCCAAAAACAAATGTTAATAGGTTTTCACATCGGGGATGGATCCCAAGGAATAAGACATTGTTAGAGGAAGCGCTAGCATATTAGGGTGTAAACGATGCTTTTAGTGCTCATCCATGTATCAGGTCCAAAACCACCACAAAACCCTTGTAAATATAATATTTTACTACATGTTTTGTATCGATGTGATTATGAGGCTTTCCACACCAAGGATTCTTCTCAAGGCCCTAAGCACATGTGAGGAGGAATGGCAATGTCTTAGGCCTCTAATATGTATTTATGGATCATGGACCATGCACATTAACCAGAACCACCGAAAACAATGTAAATTGAATATTTCATCTACAACATTTGTAAGGGCGTCATTATGAGGTTTTTCTTTGCATTGAGGATGGTTCTTGGGCCCTTGGATTTTGTCCAAGGAGGAACAATAATGTTCTAGGTTGTAAAATAATATTTTATTGCTTGAGGACCATGTAGTCTTTGGTTTGCAAGTGTTGTATGTACATCATTGGATGAGGAACAACAACATTAGAAGACTGTAAATATGACTTTAGTGCTCATATACCATACATGCTGTCCAAAAACACCACACTACCCCATGAGAAAGGGTAGGGTATGGTTTATAGTGATGGATTAATGAAAACCAAATAATAAAGGGTATGGGATCAAAAGGATGTTCCCCATCCTTTTTGTGCTCAGTCATTTTAAGATTTGAATTGAACAATTTATTCCTTGCTTGAAAAACTCTTCTTTCCCTCTCTAAAAACAAGGGTAAAGTTGATTTTGCTAAAATTAAACCAATATTTAAACCCTACATAAACATAATAATCATATTTAAAGGCCATCATTTTCAAATGACAATACCAATATTAAAACCCACACAAATAAAAAGAACTCCTTAAAATCAATCCATTCGAAATGTGATAAATTGTGTTTTCTTTTTTTGGGAATTAATATTATTAGGTTTTCAAAATGTGATACTGTGTTTTCCCTCCTTTTTGATTTTTTTTGGAATGAATAGAAATGTGTTTTCCGTCTTTTTGTTTTTTTAAGAATCAAGATTTTAATGTTTTCTGTTCTTCTTGTCTTTGTATAGAGGGAGGGTTTTAGGCATAGAATTTTGCATCCACGGTTCATTCTTCTGTCTTATCTTCCAGGTTGATGAAACGAATGACATCCAGTACAGGTTAGTCACATGTTCATATCCTATTGTTTGTGCATCATAATATTTTTTGCAATGCATAAAATTCCATTGACCAAACTCGTGTTTATATTTCCTGGATTGGTTGAGGTTGTGTAGAAAATCATAAATATGGAGGTGCAATCAAAATCTATTCCAAACAATGAAGAAAACAAGGCTATAGAAATCGTTTTATTCCTTTTGGTTGGTGTTTAAATTACGGTAAGTTTCCATACTTTTGAAAGGTATTAATGCAGGAAAATGATGTGTAGATATTTTAGGGGTTCCTATAAACCATTTGGTCATTTAAGAAACCTCGGTCACTATGCCAAATCTCGAACCTTGCACTGGTTACAAGAATTCTATTCCTGTAATTTGTTGCAGGTAATAATGTAACTTGGAGTATATCTTATGGGATTCAAATAAAGATTGGAAGGGAAAGATCTTGTGCTCCATGCGTCCTGATTTCTAAGACGGTTTGCTTGTAAATAGTGGATTTATCATTGATTTCAGATTAATATCTCTAGTTTTGATAAGAATACATTCCAGTGTTGATTTCCAACATCCATGTTTATTAAAGCAAACCAAACATAGGAAAATAATCCATTAATAATTTCAATTCAAGGGGTGGGTAGGAAATAATAGAAAAAGCGATTTCAAATCACAACTAAATAAGTAGGTTGTAAGCCAAGAAACTACTTGAAATCCCATCCCTTTTCCTCAAAAAACTTTGTGGCCTCTCCCACAAATGTTTTCCATCTTTTTCCTACATATTCCTTCCTACTGCCAAACCAGGTTGAGGTTGTACGCTAGAGTGATGGAAACTGGTAAAGAATATTACCCTGCTAGAGACGCACTTGTGTTCCTTTTTTAGGCTCGGCTTGTTTGCTTAAGCTCAACCCTCTTATCTTCATTGCACAAGTCTGCTATCCTTGTAAGTGAGGTCGAAGCTCTATTAAATAACCAGAGCCTCTATGGTGCATTTCAACCTAGGTATATGCATTGCTTTCCATTAGCTTATAGAGGTCCAACCCACTACAGATTTGGCACTAAAATCAATCGTTGGGGAAGAGCTAAGCTCTATACATGGATTAATCTGCATTTTGATTTTCATTATGTGTGCTACATGGGAGTGACTGGATTTGCAACTAAGAGTCAACTTTGTCCATGCACAACCTTATATTCAAAGCTATTTCCCTTATTTATGCATGGGGTATGAACTCATTTCATTGTATGGCTTAAAATCATAGCTTGCAAGCTTGCATGGTTGTTAATGACTATAAGTGCATCACTCGAGCACTGTCTTGCTAATTCATGGCTTGTATACTAATGGGTCTGTCGTGAGGCTTGAATCCAAGCCAATAGATTTGGTAAGGCTTTTTTAGTTATCCACTGATGAAATGGGTTAGCATTTAGTGCACCATGATAAAGGCTATGAGTAGATAAAATAGGAGAATCAACAACTACACCTTCGACTCGCATACCTAAAGAAGAAATTAGATCCATGTAAAAAAGGTCGTGGAAGAAGAACTCTAAAATATGTAACCAAAATATTCACCTTTACCGTATAACATCAAACTTAAAAATGATAAGGGAATGCAAATTATAAGTTTTAGCTATCTAGTTTACTCTTACACATGACACATAAAAGCAAAGACTTGGATGATCCTTTGACCTGCCAAAAGTGGCTTCAAGATCTTTTCACCAAGAAACAAGATCCCTTTTTTAGATCCAGTCGAAACTACACCATAAAACTGAAAAGTTAATTGATCATCTAAATGGATATGAGGGCTACACAACAACAAAATATTCTTTGGGTATACTTCAGAGTAAATGAATTGAATGAAGGATTGTACAAGAAAATAGGTGCATAAGGGAACTGGGTAAATTAGAAGTATTCATTGTACTAATTCAAAAATTAACAAAACCATGTAGTAAAGATTTAAATTTTAATGTATCTCTGAAGCACAAGCATTTATCTTCTAAAGTGAATGTCTAATATATGCATCTTTACAAGTTCGCAAATCCAACTTTTGTTTCTTGAAGAATCGCACAGTGTTGTCATAGCTGTTAGCAGGCCCTGGGTCTGAAGGAATACACTTCCCATGCTCTCTCCGTGAGTTGAAGATTTCTGATAGCACAACTATCTTTTCCACTAAGTTAAGTTCCCCAGCCTGCCCATGCAATTCTAGCCCTTGCTGGAGCAAATCTCTCTGCCAATATGAGGTTTCATTCGCCATGATCCCCAACAATATTTTTACTCTAGACCCCACAAATGAATACTTTTTCCATCGTGAAAATCGGTGATGTAACTTTCTAAAAATAAGAATCTGAAAATGTGGCATGACATATCTACACAACAGTTGTATTCAATAATGAGGTGCCAAAAGAATACGTAGGATAAGGTTATTAAGACTTAATGAAAGGCATTGCTTATTAAACGGATTCGGCTATTCATAGAAATCCTACTATTAAAAGTAAATTCTAATTTGATTCAATTTTGATACTGATTTTTATTTTAAAGAGATGTTTTTTACTGTTACTTGCACAATATAGTTGGAGTGAGTGGCTCTGCACATATGGAAGGGTCGGCCCCTTCATCTCCTAATGTCACAGGATGGGTTTTTTTGACCTCAGGGGATTCATATGCTCAGGGGTTAGGGCTGTTCAAAGAGTTAGAAGGGTGGATCAGGACAGGAACGCTCCATTAGGAGCAGTGGTAAATCTGAAGGGTGGGTCTTAATTTCAATTGGAAGGACATTTATTGTGGAAGTACTTCAAAGATGAAGGACAATATAAATAACTGTATTTTAATTGACAAAGTATAAATTAACTAAACCTTTTCACCAAAAAAAATGCAAGAAAAAAATATTGTTCTTTTAAATTTTTGTAATTTTAAACAATTGAACACTCTTTAATATTTACATGCAAAAATGATATATTTTCAATAAAACTTATTTTGAACACATTAATTGTCATATGCGTATCATTAGATTATGCCATAACCATATTGGGGCATCCATGTGCAATCCAAGAATGAAATATGTAAGAATGATAAGGATTGGGAACCTAAGAAAAAATAATACAAAACTCAAAAAACATTAAAAAAAAAATCCTACATTCTAAGCAAGTTAGCAAAGCTATCATAACTAGGGTTCGGGCATCAAATTTTTGTATTCAACACTTGTCGTGAAATCATATATGTATGGGATGGAGGGGTAATGGAATCAAGCCTAAGTCAATTGAATCCTTACAACTCACTGCATGTCTGAGTCTCAACAATCCACCTTTTAAATTGAACCAAAATACCAAAAGAAGTCTATTAATGGCTAGATTTGAGAAAGTTATAGGTGTGAGTAATTAAGGGCTTAGGGTTTTCAATTTTTTCTTTTGTGTTTTATACCAGTGCACAATTCTGTTAATCGATAGTCATAGGTAGAAATTTAAGTTATTTAATGAAAACAATTAATGTGTATACCTCTATGTCGAAACCATTTTCCATGCTCATGTAGGCCACTACCCTTTTAATGTCTTACCAAAAGGCATGATAATGAGGAAGAAGACCTCAAATTATGGACTTCACCTTCAAAGAATTTCTTGCAATCACATTGGTAAGGAGTGATAAGAAGATCACAACAATCCAACTTGTCAAACCTCAGTTGATAGTGTTAATTAAAGACTTATATAAGACTTAAATATGGTAAATTTAATACAAGACTTACTTATAGTTGTCTATTACTCTTTGCGTCTTGACACATTTAATATTTAATGGTTGTCTCTATGCCTTGACCCAATTTGTATTATAACGTGAGGATGTGCATGCATAATAATCCTCAGTTATGACTATGAGATGAGGATTTAAAGAGAAGATGATGGAAAGACAAGTATTTTTTATATGTATTTTGGTGGCGCTGAGGACAAATGTTGTGAGAAACCAGAACTGTTTGGAAGGACATAGGGAGATTACATCACGATCATGCCACCCACCAAATTGATGACTATTCTTGAGAAAACAATTGTTTTTTTAATTTTATTAATAACCATTGTTTCTCCATATCATGTGCTCAATGACGCCTCTCTATAACAATACATAAATTGACCTATGCACAGTTGTTGATTCTAGCCACATGCCATTATTTGTATTTGCATGACATCGAGTGTTATTTATAGTTGTTGTGAGTGCATGCTATTGATGCAAGAAATGAAGTCTTGTAGAGGAGGATTCATCAAATCGGCCTTTTGAATTTCATTTTGACAAAAAAAGAGTGGCCATTGGTAGCGAGGTTCACATTGGTAGTATGCACAAAGCTTTGAGCTCATTTCAAGCCTAGTAGTAGACTAGTAGTTGTTATTTTTTGTTATAGCCATAGTTGTTGACACATTGTCACACTTTATATTGCAACCCCAAGTGACTCAGGGGTCAAAGTCACATCTCGGTGGCTATTGCCTCGTAGTCATCAATGATTACTGGTCATCTTTCACAACTAAGCAGTGAGTGGATCACATGAGTAAGTGAGTAATTATAATTTATCATATTTCCAATATTTGGAATGATCAGTTGAACTTTATAGCATAGGAATTTCAACATCTTGATAAATTTATATGAATGGGTAATTTCAAATGTTGCCCTTATTTTGAAATGTTGATATAGATGGACCCGTAATCCTGTTGCAAGACTTCGTCAAGGAGGGACTTATAGGTCAGGGACTTATAGGTCTAGGAGACAGCTTGCATGAAAAATAAGTTGTTGACAAGATGAAACAGTTCAGGTTGTTGTAGAAGCTGCTAAGATCATGATCTGGAGTTGGAAAACCCCAGCAACCGAGTGGATCTTTTCCGTTTTTGTCTATTTTCTGAATTTTTAAAAGGACGCCAGCCTTCCAACGTCAATCTTTTTTTATATAAAGAGCTACACTAATGAAATTAGGCAGAAGATTCCATCTTTATTGTCTTCGAGTTGGCCTTGATAGGCTGAATGAACTCGTCGGTCAGATAGGAAAATGAAGTTTCACCGACTATGCAGGTGGTTAAGACTTTTTAACAGATGTGGGTGTTAACTCAATATTCAAACTTACACCTAACCTGCAAAGACAAATGTTATATATACGTTAAGATTATGATTATGTAAAATGGAATGCTTCATCTTATAAAAATGTTTGGAAAATTAAAATGCATAATAGAAGATGGAGAGGAGTCACAGATAGGGTTGTTTTGTCTGTATCATACTTTATTTCTGGGAGTAGTTTAACCATTTAGTAAACTCTTTTTCATTGATTAATTTGGTTACTTAAACTCAGATTTGGATTATGTACAAGTTTGTTTATGCGTGATGTAAAAAAATATACACTTAAAAATGGTATATACACATATTTATGGTGAAGGTTTATTATTATTTTTCTAAACTTGTAATTAAGAAATGCATTTTATTATTTTGGATTATTTAAAAAACTTGTGTTTTATAATGCTTTTCCTTTTTTAAATCTTAGTTGAAGTTTCAAACTTTTAATTTTATTTTTATGTTTGAAGTTAAGTTGTGGGATATAGATTTAATATTTTTCATCTAATTTTTATTATTATGATAAGTTAATGTTAATTATTTATGTGGATAGATGTTTAGATAATTAAGTGGATAAGGGTTAATATCTCATATTTTGGGTTTTATTGAGCAAATTAACATAAATGAGCTTTATTGAGCAAATTGACATAAACGTAACATGTAACATCCCTTAATTTCGTAAATAAAAAAATATATATATTTACTGTATGTAATATTAGAAAATTCCTAGACAATGCTTAGAGAGAAGTTATTACTCACATTTCCTTTTGTCGTGCATTACTCTCAACATGTATTTAAGTTATTCTTAGCATGCTTAAAATGGTGATCTGTCGATATGACATTACTTTGTGACGTAAGAGAACTATCTATATTTAACTTACTATTGTAATATTGTTTTGTCGTTGTCGTTTGTTTGTTTCTAAACTTGAGCTGCGCAAGGAATAAATCATGGTCTTACTTAGTCGTTATGACTAATGCATGGACTACCATTATACTCATGTGCAGGTGGATGCTATTAATCTGACATCGCAACAAAGAGACAAATTTAGCCATAAGGTCATGAAAGACAAGAGGCAAGCTCTTGGTTTATATAAGGGTCTTAAATCTTATCTTAGTTTGATGTTCTCAAACCATTCTACATATTAACCATATTTTTATTATCTTTTAAAAATAATAAACCTTAGAAGTTTCAAGCTAGAAACAACTAACATTTTCATTAATTCCCTTTACATGTTTAAATGTCTATATAACCAAGATTTGATACACCCATGGTTACTATTATCTAACCATGAATAAGCTTACAAATTAATTATGCATAATAGGTGTAATTTTTTTATGTAAAAGCAATGGCATATATTTTAATGAGTCCCTCATTCTTTGTGTTGGCACACTGGTTGAATTTAATGTGATGGGGATTGGCAGTGTACGAGTCATTAACCTGCCACCTTTCAGACCGTTTGAGATCATTCTAGCCTTCACCTATTGGAATCATACACGTTGTAAAACCCTAGAGGTTTTATGTTGTCTTGAATGTTATCCCGGTCATTTTGTTAGGGATCTAGAAGGTGTTAACTATTTATTCATCTTCTTTGAAGGCCCTCAGCTACTTGGTTTTGTTTCTTCAATGTCTGTAACCACCAGACTCAGCCTTCATATGCACCACCCTAAGTTTGAACCAGTCGTTAAAGGAATTTACAAACTATGTTCTGGTGATTACTACGTGGCGTTGACGAACCCCAAAGGCAACTGTGACTTCAAATGGTATTATTTTTAATATAAGAGCTCTTTTCCTTAAGAAAATGACCCAGGTTTAACTTCCTGGACAATGTGTTGTGTGCAGGACGACTTTGCCAGAGAGCGTGGATGGACAATCATTAGTGGATTGCTCTCCTTTTGACCAATAAGGCCCATGTCAAAAATATTGCATGGCTCTTGGGGAGACATCTGGTTCTTGTGGTTTATTTTTAAGGTGTTGGGTTTCTTCCCTACTCTGTGTTGCTTGTCAAAAGGGAGAGAGATATTCGCTATGGTATTCCACATAGTTGATAGTATTCTTTTTTTTTAAAACTTGCTATTTAATGTAAGACCCATAAGGGTTTCATTAATATGTATCTATTTAAGTCACTTTTCTAGCGGAGAGTAAATACTAGAACTGTAATAAAAGTGGATTTTGGTGACTAGGCCACTTCCTTGGAGGATGTGGGCTTTTAAAAATATTTCATTGTTGACTCTGTAAGCGTTTATACGATGCATACCTTCAACCAGTTTAGTTGGTTTAGTTTTGTAAAAGGTTGTTAAAGATGTATGAACTTGTTAGGACTTTACATTTTTCCTTTTTTAGTTTTCAAACTGTAATATGAAGACTTATTAAATTCTCAGTAGTAATGTTTGGCTATCAGCCACTTTCATGGTTCCGATACTGAATTGATAATGTAAAGGATAAGATTTGGGACGAGCCCGTGAATAATATCTGGGTACAAACCTTACTTGGCTTACTACGCTACGTTGGATTTAATTTACGCTTCAATCATTTAGTCCCCACTTCTGTAGAAGTTGTATTATATTATAGCTACACAGTCATGAAGAACTTGTAAAGAATTTATTGTGTAAGGTTTGTTTTATTTGATGTTTGAAGTCTCATGAGGGCTTAACTCCTATAGCTTCACTCTGTAACTATTTTGTTTATATTTTACAGTTTATAAAAATATCATACGGAAAAAACCGTGAGATAAACTTACAAGAATGTTAATTGTTTCCAGTATCTAGCATGATTATCAAGGTTTAATATACATGTTTTGAAATCATTTGGTACTTTTATCCAATAGTCGTGATACTATTTCTTCGTTTATAATCACCTTTTTAAAAAGGGCCATGGAACCATTTGTCAAATAGCTAAGTCTTTTTACTTTTGTTTTCTTACTTTTAATAAGTCATGCGATTGTATGTAACTTCTATTATTGATGGAGAGAATTTATAATCTGCTAGTTAACCATACCGTTTTGAAATAAAAAATCCATAAGGATGTAATTTCCTTCTGCAAGAGAAACACTACAGAGACAACACCAGTTTAATCAGAAACCTGTAATCAGTGCTAAGTTTTGTTGATGATCTCGACTTGGTGTTAATTAATAGTTTAGCTGTTAAGAATCTGAGCTTAACATACTCTTAAGTAATCTAGTTTAGTCTTTATTATGGCTCATTGAGAACTTAGGTTATTCTGGATAAATATTGGAGTTTGATTAAGGATGTATGATTTGATCCTAGAGAGATTAATGTGAGCAGAGTATTAAGGAGGAACTTTGATCCGTAAATTTATGGTTTAAACAGTTGGAAACTAAAGTATTTTTGAAAAGTAAAACCTTAATATACAAAAGAAGGTACTTTGTATTTGTTTTCCATTCCTATAGTTGTACTGTAATTGTAAGTTTGGTTTTACTAACTGTAAATAATTATCTATTGAATTAAGAGCTACAATATGAATAAAATTAATTACTAGGTCTTCTAACTAGTAATAGGTTGTAAATAATATATATATATATATATAATTTCTATGCACTATAATAATGAACCTACACCTTTATTCAATCATTTTGATACTACTATTCAACATAATTTCATATATTCCTATACTAGAGTATATATCACTTCGGTGAGAGGAAAAATACAGGAGATAATTTTAAATTCATCTCTCAACCAACGATTTATATGCAAGTACTTAATCAAATAGTCATTGAAAAGTATCAAATAAATAAAACATCATTTGGAACAAATATAGCTTATTTAAATAGAAATAATACAATAGCCTACTAAAGATATAGAGTTGGAACCTAGAGGTGTTGTAGAAAAATAGACTAACACCCAAGGAAGACTGTTCCACCCAACCTTTTCCTGAAGCAACCAAATCACTTCCATATGACCCCCAAGATTGTTCACTGAACCACTAGGATAAAGATATTTTCCACTTAGGACACAACAACAGACTTAACTCAACAAATCACTTTAGTTATCCCCTCATCAAATTCTTTGTGTGCCTCACTTTTTAGTTTGTAGTTGTCACAAAGTTCATTCTCTCAGAAATCATAATGAGTGGTGAGCCTCCTGCTCAATTTGATGGTTTATATAATATTGCCTAAGTATTTGGGTCATTTTTAAAATTTAATGAGTCACCAACTCAGTTCCCCCTCTCAAGGAACATGACCACTTTTTTACGGATTATGTTCCTACAAAATCTAGAAAGTGAATGTTAGTGCTGCCACTTGTCAAACAGCCTTCTACAACTGCTCCTTCTTCTTAGTGGGTTAGTGAACACTCATTTAACAGACTCCCCTGAATAAGTGTCTCCTTTAATTAATTATTAAAATAAATAATTCTTCAATTGCAGTCATCCTTGACCCACTTGGTCATAAACTTTACAATAAAAATTAACATAATGTTTTTGCTGAAATAAATAATAAATATTTTTTTTTAAGTTTTGGATATGTTACTAACACCCCCTGTTAAGCTCAACATCGTCCTCGATGTTGCTTAAGTTATTCCGAGTCTCCTTGAAACAGAGTTGGATATGGCACCTGCATATCGCTCTCCAATTCCTGGGTCTTTTCATCTGGAGTGAGGTGTTTCCATTGCACCTTTACATGTCCAATGGTGCAATTCCAGAGAAAAAATTTCCTCTTGTCGAGAATACAATCCATTTCCACCGCAAAATCTCCTTCTGGTTCTACCTGAATCACATTCCAGTCAATCACATGAGTAGCATCATGTATATACTTTTTCAAAATATAAATGTGGAAGACATTTTGTATCCTAAGATTAGGTGGTAAGGTTAGTTGATAAGCCACTAGACCCACTCTTGCCAATATCTTGAAGGGTCGAAAATACGTGGGTGCTAATTTATCACATATCCCTAGTTTAAAGGAGCTCTTTCTTGGTTTCACCTTAACAAACCCATGCTCACCTACTTGGAATTCCTTCAAAGTTCTTTTAAGGTCGGCGTGACTCTTTTTCCTGTCTTGAGCAGTTTTCAAGTTGCCTTGTACTTGTTTCATTGTTAGTTCCAATTTTTTTAACATGTCAGGTCCTATCATCAACCAGTCTACTGGATTACTCCATGTAATAGGAGTGTTACACTTTCTACCATATAATATTTCAAAAGGACTAAGCTTTGTTGAAGCTTGATAATGGTGACTGTAAGCAAATTCAATCAAATGCTAATAGTCTTTCCACTTCTTGGGATAGTCTTTAACATACATTTGTAACATGTCTTCTAATACTTCATTGAATATTTTTTTTTTTCCATCCATTTGTGGATGATAAGCAATAATTAAATTCAATTTAGTATTTAATCCTTTAAATAAAGTTTTCCAAAAATTATCGTAAAATTTGGGATCTCTGTCATAAATTATTACCTTTGGATTTCCATGTAGACGAAAGATTTCTTTCATAAAAATATCAGCAATATTAGTAGTTGTATAAGTTGTTTTAATAGGAATAAAGTGTGCCTCTTTAATTAATTTATCCACAACTACCATTATTGAATCATTCTATTTTTGTTTTTTAGGTAGAACAGTTAGAAAGTCAAGATTGATGACTTCCCATTTCCAATTTGGAATTGGTAATGGCTATAAGAGGCCTGTTGGGTGTTGATGTTTAGCTTTTACTTGCTAACATTCGATACAACTAGCTAAAAATTCAGCAACCTCACTTTTCATGTTAGGCCAAAAGTACTCTTTTCTTAACATAGTTATTATATTTTGATACCCCGGATGTCCAGAGTAAATACTTTTGTGCATTTCATTCAAAATCAACAGCTTAACTTCTGGTATATTTGGTACATACAGTCTGTTTTTAAAAAGTATTAAACATTTTTCATTAAAACTGTAATCTGTAATTATATTTTTAGATGTGTTCTGGGTTATCTTTTCTTTTAAATTCTGGTATTCTCATTCCTTCTTTATTCCTTCTTCCAATTTATCTTCCAAACCAATTTTATAGTTGTTAATGGAATCTACAAAACTTGTTACTGCATTTCTGCTTAGGGCATCAACCACTTTATTTTCTTTCCCTTTAATATGTTTGATTTTGAAATCGTATTCGCTAAGGAAAGCTAGCCATCTAGCCTTCCTTACATTTATATTTTGTTGATCAAACATATATTTTAGACTTATGTTATGAGACATTAGCAGAAATATTTTACCTATTAAGTGATGATGCCACATTTTTAAAGCGTGGATTATTGCAGCCAACACTAAATCATAAGTTTCATAGTTCTTTTCATGAGTTTTTAATTTTCTTGATTTGTATACAATTGCATGAACTTCCTATGTCAGTACCCTACCCAAGCCTTCGTTGCATGCATCAGTGCATACGACGAAGTCTTTGTCTGGGTTTGTTATTTTTAGGATGGGTGCAGTAGTTAATAATTATTGTATTTTATTAAAATTTTCTTCGCATTTCTGATCCCAAACAAATTTCTTTCCCTTTTTCTGTAATGAAGTTATAGGATTTGCAATCCTTGAAAATCCTTCAATAAATTTCCTGTAATAACCTGTTATCCCCATAAAGAATCGTACATCAGTTACATCCTTAGGGACAAGCCAATCAATTATAGATTTTATTTTATTTGGGTCCATCGATATCCCTTCAGATATTACGTGCCCTAAATATTCTATTTTATCTTTATAAAAATCTCATTTGCCGAACTTAGCATATAGCTGATGTTCTCTTAACACTTGTAGAATTATCTTTAGGTGTTCATCGTGTTATTCTTTTGTCTTAGAATAAATTAATATGTCGTCTATAAATATGACTACAAATTTGTCTAAGTATTTACTTAGGACATTTTTCATTAAGCACATGAAGGTTGCTGATGCATTTGTTAGCTCGAAGGGCATAACCACAAATTCATAATGCCTGTATCTTGTCCGGAAAGCAGTTTTAAAGATGTCTTCATATTTAATTCTAACTTGGTGATACCCATACCTTAAGTCGATCTTTTAGAATATTGTCGCTCCACATATCTGATTGAACAGATTGTCAATGTGGGGTAGAGGATATCTTTTTTTAATCGTCATTTTGTTAAGTTGACGATAGTCTATACATAGATGCAGAGTACCGACTTTATTTTTAACAAAAAGGACCGGGGCTCCCCAAGGGGATACACTTGGTCTTACATAATGTTTGTCTATTAATTCTTGTAATTGTAATTTTAATTCATTCAGATCCAAGATGTTCATTTGATAGGGAGCTTTCGAATTAGGCATCGCTCCAGGAACTAATTCGATTGTAAAGTCTAGATATCATTTAGGAGGTAATCCTGGAATTTCTTCCAGGAATACATCCATGAAATATTAAAGGATAGAAATATCATCAAATCCTTGTTTATCTTATTTATTGATTTGTTCATTATTTATAATCTGTACAACAAATACTTTATAGCCCTTCCTTACAGCCTTTTTCATCTGTAAGGTTGTAATTTGTCTAACATATATCTTCCTAGGTATTCCTGTGATAGTAATTATTTCTCCTTCATTATTCAAACAAGTAAATGTTTTTTGAAAACAGTTTAAAATCACTTGGTGTTTCTCAAGCCAATCCATTCCTATTAGAACATCATAAGATCCTAAAGGTAACACATTTAGATTGACCTAAGTTTCAAACTGACTCATCATCAAATTAAAACTTTCAACATAATTTACTACATTTCTTTTAGTTCCCATGCCTAACTGGACCAGCTAGGATTTTTCAAACTTTTTTAAGGACAAGTTACATTTTTCCATTATGGTAGGAGACATATAACTTAAACTATCACCTGGATCAATTAATATGGAAACATAAAAATTTTGTATCATACCTTGCACTTCCACCATGGAATTCTGGTGATCCGCCTGTCATTTATTCAGAGTTGCATTTATCCTGTGCATCTCATTTGCTACATCTCCAATTGTTTCTTCTTCCTGGACAGTGTGTATGTTGTTGATGTTCCCCTTCTGGTTTGGACAATACTTGGTGTAGTGGGGTCCTTAATATTCTTATCATTTGACAGGTTCCCTTTGTTCAGTATTTCTAAGAAAATGGTTAGACATATCCCTGCCTCTTGATGTTGGAGTATTCTGGGGTACTCTATTCTCAAATTCAGTTTTCTTATTGTTGTTCTTGGAGAAATTCTGAGAATTACTCCCAAAAAACTTGTTTGACTTGAATCCTCTCCTCTTATGATCAAAATGACTTGTCTTTTTATTCTTCCAATTAGGTATACTTTCTCTTTTCTTGCTTCGTTCATAACAAAATTCAGCCTTTCTCATAGCTTCCTCCAAGTTTTTCAGATTGTCAAACTCAATTCTATCTTTGAAGCTAGCAGGTAAGCAGCTTAAAAAAAGTTGAATTTTAGGATTTTCATCTATTATATCTTAGCAGACTTAAGAACTTGCTTCTCAAATCTTTCATGGACATGGAACCCAATTTTAAATCATAAAACTCATTATTTCTTTCCTCGTAATATTGTTCAGACATAAACTTTCTCTTGAATTATTTCTTAAAAACTCTCTAGGTTAAGTACTTCTCTTTCATATTTTTGACCCTCTTTATATCTTGCCACCATGTGTCCGCTTTTCCAGTCAAATTGTAAATAGCCATTCTGGCCTTTAATATGTCAAAATAGTTGTAAATATGGAAGTATTTCTTCATTTCTAACAGTCGGGCTTCTGCTTCCTCTCCTTTCTCTACTTCCCCATTAAACATGGGAGGCTTTTCTTTTTTGAATTCTTTAGAAATCTCTTCGTAGGATTTATACTTATTTCTCCTATATTTTCGATCACTTTCACTACTGTCACTTATGTATCTATGCCTTTACCTAAGTGACCTTGTCTTAACCTCTGAGAAAGATTCAGTATCAGGATATTTTGCTTTCTTTCCTTTATGTTTATAGGATGTTGTTTCAGAATCAGTTTCAATACCATTTTTTTTCTCTTTTTCTTGGTTATGTATTTTATCCAATAGATATTCATTCAAATCTAAAATTCTTTTGTTATCATGTTTCATAGTTTGAAGTTCATCCTTTAACTCTATGTCTGTTTGTAGTAATTCTAGATTATTCAATTCTAAATAAAAGTTGTCATGGTTATTATCAGTGAGAAGCATTTTCAGCAGAAGCTTCAACATTCTCCATTTCCTGCAAAACAGATTTTATATTCCTGAATAGAAATAAATGCAAAAACAAAATTAGTACATTGTTTTTCTTTATATGTGAGTGAGCCAACCAGGCCTAGTGTTGGAATCTCGCTTTGATACCACATGTAACATCCGTTAATTTCATAAATAAATAAAAAAATATTTATTTTATGTAATATTAGAAACTTCCTAGACAATGCTTAGAGAGAAGTTATTACTCACATTTCCTTTTGTTGTGCATTACCGTCAACATGTATTTAATTTATTATTAACATTCTTAAAATGGTGATCTGTCGATATGACATTACTTTGTGATGTAAGAAAACTATCTATATTTAACTTACTATCGTAATACAGTTTTGTCGTTGTCGTTTGTTCCTTTCTAAACTTGATCTATGCAAGGAATAAAACATGGTCTTACTTAGTCATTATGACTAATGCATGGATTACCATTATACTCATGTGCAAGTGGGTGAGGTTACTCCAACATCGCAGCAAAGTGACTAGTTTAGACATAAGGTCATGAAAGACAAGAGGTAAGTTCTTGGTTTAGATAAGGGTCTTAAATATTATCTTAGTGTATTGTTCTTAATCCATTCTACATATTAACCATGTTTTTATTATATTTTAAAAATAATAAACCTTAGAAGTTTCAAACTAGAAACAATTAGCATTTTCATTAATTTCCTTTACAGGTTTAAATGTCTATATAACCAATATTTGATACACCCATGGTTATTATTATCCAATCATGAATAAGCTTACGAATTAACTATGCATAATAGGTGTAATATTTTATGTAAAAGAAATGGTATAGATTTTAATGAGTCACTTGTTCTTTATGTTGGCACACTGGTTGAATTTAATGTGATGGGGATTGGGGGTGTACTATCCATTAACTTTCCACCTTTTAGACCATATGAGATCATTCTAGCCTCCAACTGTCGTAATCATACACGTTGTAAAACCCTAGAGGTTTTATGGTGTCTTGAATGTCATGCCGGTCATTTTGTTAGGGCTCTGGAAGGTGTTAACTATTTTTTCATCTTCATTGAAGGCCCTGGGCTTCTTGGTTTTGTTTCTTCATTGTTTGTAACCACTAGACTCAACCTTCATATGCACCACCCTAAGTTTGAACCAGTCATTGAAGGAATTTACAAACTATGTTCCGGTGATTACTGCGTGGCGTTGAAGAACCCCAAAGGTAACTGTGACCTCAAATGGTATTATTTTCAATATAAGAGCTCTTTTCATTAAGAAAATGACCCAGGTTTAACTTCCTAGACACTGTGTTGTGTGCAGGATGACTCTGCCACAGAGCATGGATGGACAATCATCAATGGATTTCTCTCCTTTTTACCGATAAGACCTATGAAAAAAATATTGCATGGCTCTTGGGGAGACATCTGGTTCTTGTGGTTTGTTTTTAATGTGTTGGGTTTCTTCCCTACTCTATGTCATAAATAATGGAGAGATATATTCGCTATGGTATTCCACACATTTGATAGTATTGTTTGTTTTAAAAACTTGTTGTTTAATGTAAGACCCATAAGGGTTTCAATAATATGCATTAGAGGAAATTTGGGGTCTAAAATGGGCCTTATAAGAAAACGTTCCAACAACAAATTTTGTGAGTTGGAATTCAAGAACCAATAGAATTTCAATAAAATGAGTCAACCATAATAATAAAATGAGTCAACCATAATGGTTGAATTGACATATTTATCATAAAAGAAAACTACTTTTTTTGTTCGTATTTTCGACATATCTCCATGTCTTTTTACTCAAATTTCAAGCGGGAGAGCTCATTGG
>LPNX010821845.1:583920-615230 GCA_001517045.1 Pseudotsuga menziesii | reverse complement strand
CTTCCTCCAAAATTAATAAGTATTATTTTATTATTTTAACTATTATTTTATTATTTTCCTTAGGAGGCCCATTTTAGACCCCAAATTTCCTCTAATGTCTCTGTTTAAATCACTTTTCTAGAAGAGAGTAAATTCCATAACTATAATCAAAGTGGATTCTGGTGACTAGGCCACTTCCTTGGAGGATGTGGGATTTTAAAACTATTTTTGTTTTGAATCTATAAGCATTTATAGGGTGCATACCTTCAGTTAGTTTAGTTGGTTTAGTTTTGTAAAAGTTTGTTAAAGATGTATGAACCCATGAGGGATTTACATTTTTCCTTTTTCAATTTTCGAACTGTAATATAAAGAATTAATTAATTTCTTAGTAGTAATGTTTGGCTATCAGCCACTCTCGTAGTTCCGATACTAAATTGATAATGTAAAGGATAATATTTGGGATGAGCCCATGAGAAATATCTGGGTACAAACCTTACTTTGATTGCTACGCCGTGTTGGATTTAATATACACTTCAATCATTTAGTCCTCACTTGTGTAGAAGTTGTATTATATTATAACTACACAGTCGTGAAGAACTTGTAAAGAATTTACTGTGTCAGTTTTTTTTATTTGATGTTTGAAGGCCCATGAGGGTTTAACTCCTATAGCTTCACTCTGTAACTATTTTGTTTCAAATATTTCACAGTTTATAAAAATATCAGACGAAAAAAATCGTGAGATAAATTTACAAGAATGTTAATTGTTGCAAGTATCTAGCATGATTATCAAGGTTTAATATACATGTTTTGAAATCATTTGGTACTTTTATCCTAGGGTCATGATACTATTTCTTCATTTATAATTGCCTTTTTAAAAAGGGCCATGGAGCCATTTGTCAAATAGCTAAGTCTTTTTACGTTTGTTTTCTTACTTTTAATAAGTCATGCCACTGTATGTAACTTGTATTATTGATGGAGAGAATTTATAATCTACTAGTTAACCATACCGTTTTGAAATAAAAAATCCCTAAGGCTGTAATTTCCTTCTGTAAGAGAAACACTACAGAGACAACATTGGTTTAATCGGAAATGTGTAATCAGTGCTAAGTTTTGTCGATGATCTCGACTTGGTGTTAATTAATAATTTAGCTATTAAGAATCTAACTTAAGATACTCTTAGGTGATCTAGTTTAGTCTTTATTATGGTTCATTGAGAACTCTGGTAATTCTAGCTAAATATTGGAGTTTGATTTAAGATGTACGATTTGATCCTAGAGAGATTAATGTGAGCAGAGTATTAAGGAGGAACTTTGATCCGTAAATTTATGGTTTAAACAGTTGGAAACTAAAGTATTTTTGAAAAGTAAAACCTTAATATACAAAAGAAGGGAATCCGTATTTATTTTCCATTCCTATACTTGTACTGTAATTGTAAGTTTGGTTTTACTAACTGTAAATAATTATCTATTGAATTAAGAGCTACAATATGAATAAAATTAATTACGAGGTATTCTAACTAGTAATAGATTGAAAAAATAATATAATTATATATATCATTTCTATGCTCTGTAATAACGAACCTACACCTTTATTCAATCATTCTGATACTACTATTCAACATAATTCCATATCTTCATGTACCAGAGTACGTCACTTCAGTGAAAGGAAAACTATAGGAGATAATTTTAAATTCATCTCTCAACCAACGATTTCTATGCAAGTACTTGATCAAATTGTCATTGAAAAGTATTGAATAACTACAACATAATTTGGAACAAATATAGCTTATTTAAACATAATTAATACAATAGCCTACTACAGATATAGAGTTGGAACCTAGAGGTGTTGCAGAAAAAGGGATAACACCCAAGGAAGACTATTCCACCCAACCTTTTCCTGAAGCAGCCAAATCACTTGCTTAGGATCCTCGAGCTTGTTCACTGAACCACTAGGATAAGGATATCTACCACACAACAGTCTTCTGCCACTTAGCACACAGCAACAAAATTAAATCAACAAATCACTTTAGTTATCCCCTAATCAAATTCTTTTTGTGCTTGACTTTTCAGTTAGTAGCAGTCACAAAGTTCATTCTCTTGGAAATCAAAATGAATGGTGAGCCTCCTGATCAATTTGATGGTTTATATAAGATTTCCTAGGTCTTTGGGTCAGTTTTAAAATTTAATGAGCCACCATCTCAATTCCCCCTCTCAGGGAATATAAGCACCTTTTTACGGATTATGCTCCTACAACAACTAGAAAGTGAATGCTAGTGCTGCCACTTATCAAACAAGCTTCTACATCTTCTCCTTCCTCCTAGTGGGTTAGTGAACACATATTTAATGGTCTCCCCTGAATAAGTGTCTCCTTTAATTAATTATTAATCGATGGCATATTGGCGTTTATCAGCCACAAGTTGAATCGATATGCCAGTATCTCATATTTTGGGTTTCCTTGAGCATAAAGGGATACCAATAATGGATTTTGTTTCTTTTCATTAAATAGTATTTGTTGATTCATTTCACGGTCGTATCGTGTTATGCTTAAATGAATCTTGATTAAGATTTAAATAAGTTTCAATTAAGCTGAGGTTAAATAAAGAGATAACAATAATGGATTTTGTTTCTTTTTATTAAATAATATTTGTTTTAGGGTTATAATAATTAAATCAATGTGTATATTATACCATAAATGGATAACTATAACCATTTGACAATTAGTTTATTGTTTATCTTTTGTTTAAGAGCCAACCATCTCCACAAAACTAAGTGGTTGTTTTCATCTTTCTGTGTTCATTAGCCACTTTACTTCTATCTATGCTAGTTTAAATTTATATTGCATATATTGAAGATGTTATTTGGTGGTCTAAACTCAAGATGTTATGTAAGATACACAAATTGTCATGTTAAATTGAATTCTTTTAGGCTTACTTATATAACATTCCAAGGTCATATTTAATGCATCTTCAATGCCTCTTTGTTTGGAAAATAAACATAGATGTTATTATCAATTTATATTTTTCAAGAACCTCAATAGTGCTGAAAGGATCAAGCAACAATAGTTAACCAAAGGAAACCATTGCTAACTATGATAAAACTTAGTCAACCACATGGGGTCTTCACTTAGTGGTCAACCATATTTACTTAACCATGGTAAATAAATTCAAATATGGTTAAGTAAAGTCAAACATGATTCAGTAAAGTTAAATTTCAATAACTATGGTCAAAGTAAAGTCAAACATGGTTAATTATGGTCAAAGTAAAGACAAACATGGTTAAACAAAGTCAAACATGGTTCACTAAAGTCAACCATGGCTTCACGTTAGCTTACAAATGTCAACCATAGTCAACTATGGTCACAAAATTAAAAAATGGTTCAATAAACTCAACCATGTTCAGTAAAGTCCACCATTGTCAAACAATAGTCAACCATGGTTAACTATGATGAAACTAAATTCAAACATGGTCCTCTATTTAGAGTTTTACAAATTTGAACTTACCATCCATCATATATATATGTATTGTTTATTATGACATTTTATTGTAAATCTTAAAAAATAACTTGAATAACCTTTATACTATGAGTATTTTAATATATATTAATATATATGTTATTTAATAATATATTGTTTTGATTTTATGCCTATGCTCCAACCTGTAGTTAACAACAACCACATTAATAATAATGTGTCTGGTATACAGTGATAGGCATATATTTTGCACATTCTACATTACAAAACATTATTAATACATGTCCTAAATATTCAGTGTATACTAACCATATTATTAGTAATGTGTTTGTTGCTAGTTATTTCATAAAATTGAAAGAGCCCCCTAATTGGTAGAAAACAAAAGATTACTTTGAGCCAACCAAGGACCTAGGATACGTACAATGAACTAAAGAAATTAAGAACTCCAGGAGGCAACATCAAGGGGGGGAATTATTTCTTTGTGAAATTTTCAAATGAAAAGATAGCCTAGCAACCCTTTCTAGCTTACATATGCTGACCAAAAATTCATTAACATACTTCATCAATAATATGAAAGCTTAAGCATATATGTAACCATGATTAGGATTAATTTCATGCGCAAACATCAAATCTTGTTAAACCTAAAATACCCATTTCCTTAAATATGGATTTCTTCCAGTCCCTGCTCCTTCAAGTATAGGTAAAAAACAACCTTTCTAAAGTCCAAAAACAACATTTCTAAAGTACAAAAAAGAGTTCCAAAAGTGCTAATATTGGGTTTCAAAATTGCTTTATGCATTTGAAATTGACACTTTCATAATTGGATTTTGCACTTTTTAACCCAATATGCACTTTTGGAATCAATTTTCATGATTTTGAAAACTGATATTTGAACTTCGAGAATTGGGTTTTGCACTTTTGACAATCAAAATTGGAATTTTCATAATATGATTTTTTCACATTTTAATTCTAATACTAACACTTATTGAATATGATCTTCTATTTAGAAACCATATTTTTGGGCCTTTATTAAATTTCCAATCCCACTAAGCAAATACTACTCATAACTTTTAAAATTGGTAACTCATTAGTAAAATGCCCTTCAAAAAATAAAACACAACTATATAAAAGTGCCACAAATAGAGAATACTATCAAGATTTTTTTTTAATGTTTTAGATTACTCAAAAAACTGATTTTATGTTGTTTACAATAGAAATCACATTATGAAAAACATTAGTACCATATAGGTGTACCAAATATGATGACGTCGATCTAACATGTATGTGTCATTCTTCCCTCAGATGGGGTGTTAACGATCCCTCCAATTATAGGACCATAATGATAAACTCCTTGTTTGCAAAGCTATTTGGAAGCATGCTAGAAAAAATAATTAGCAAGAGGGTGGAAGAAAGGGGCAAGCGTGCTAAAGGACAAGCAGGTTTTAGACCTAAACATTCCATGGTGGACCTTGGTATTACTTTAAGGAACATCATTGAAAAAGTGTGGGAGAAAAAAGGGGAAGCCTTTTGTTGCTTTGTAGATTTCAAAAAATATTTTGACACGATTCCCAGGGATAAACTATGGCACATAATGGAGGAACTTGGGGTTCCTCTACATCTTAGAGCAGCTATTCACAAGCTATATGAGGAGGTCAAAGTCAAAATCAGAACATCAGATGGTATCTCTGAAAGTTTCAGAAGTGATATTGGGGTCAAGCAAGGGTGCCCATTATCCCCTACCCTTTTTGGCTTATATATTGACAAAATTGAAGAGTGGTTAAACCTAGAGGGCGGGGATGGTGTCCTAAGGATTATTTTGTATGCATATGTCCTTATTTTGATTGCTAAGTATGCTCTTGGCTTGCAAGAGCACTTGATTTCCCTTGAGCACTTTTGTAGAACAGTTGGGATGCAAGTAAATACTAGCAAGATGAAAGTGGTATTTTTTTCTAGAATAAGAAAACATAAACAACATAAGTTCTACTTTGAAGACAATACCCTTGAAGTAGTGGAAGATTAGAAGTACCTCAGAATCAACTTCAACAAAAGTTTGAGTTGGGAAGGCTGCAGGGAAAAAAGAAATCTGGGAGGTTGGAAATCATTTTATGCTTTCCAAAATAGGTGCAGAGAGGCAAAGTTATGGGACTAGAAAACTATGAAAACCCTTTTTGGGCTCTTAGTGATCCCGGTTGTTCTCTATGGTTGTGAAGTTTGGGCCATAAGTACCTCTGACTTACAGCGGAAGCAAATAGAAAAGATTAAAAAACACATGATCACAAGCAAGTTCAAAATTAAGGGTTCAATGCCATACGAAATCATGCTAAGTGAAATGGGGGTGGTTTCTATTAAAGCAATCGCTATGGTGAGACTCATAAGATATCTAAAAAGAGTTGAGCAAATGGAAGAAGGTAGATGGCCTAAGGTTGTCTTCAATCACATATTGTGCAAAAGAAAGAAGACTTGGATGCGAAAAAATATTAAATGGCTTAGCAAGTGGGATATGTGCTTGAGCACGTGTCGTACGAATAGTAAATAAATAAAGGCTTTTGTTATCAATAAGTTCCACAAGCGAACTTGGGATAAAGAGATAGGGAGAAAGAGAAAGTATTATATTGAAGAGTTTAACCCTACCTACGATCAACATCAAAAGGCATACATAGGGGCCAATATACCTTGGAAAGCCAAAATTCTCATTGCTCAATTAAGAACTAGTTCCCATCAACTCCGTTGTGAGATCGGGCACTGGAAAAGGCCAAAAGAAGCTTGGGTAGAAAGAGTGTGTATTTTTTGCACCACTGGTAAAGTGGAAAGAGAAAAACACTTCATTTTAGAGTGTGAATCCTTTAAGGACAATAGGGACAGGTACACAAATGTCTTGGCGGATAAATCTTGGGATGATTTATTTAATGAGGGGACTGTGGAAAAACTGGGGGCGCTCATCATCAAGTTGAACAGACAAAGGATTGAGTTGCAGAAAACAGGGGATGAGTTGGTCTATCCCATAGGCTATTCTTAGCCTCACAGACTTTAAAATATTTCATTCCTTCCTATTTTATGTGGATGTAGAGAAAAAAGGGACAGTGTGTCCTACCACACATTGGCATGAAGGACAACCGTGTGTGTGTAATTGTCGACACGTGCCTCACCCCAATCATTATGGAGCTAGCATATGCTGCTAACATGAGAAGGAAGGCTCATAACATTTGTAGTACACGAAGTTTCACATAGAGTTATAACTTGTTTGGATGATTCATTATTCCACCTAGAATGCATACATTGTTTAAAGGTACCATTACGATCTTGATGATGTATGAACATGAGCTTGATAAGTAGGGTTTTTCCCTGAAGCACCATCTTTCTTTATTCCCTTTGAATTATAGAACGATAATTATACCCCCAAAACCTCAGTATGAATAATTTGTTTTTAAGAATGCCACACTGTAGGGAAACTAGAATGGAACGCAAAGGATCTCAATACACTCAATTAGTAAGAAGAGGAAGAGGAGCGTCAGGTAATACTTTTGCTGAAATTTAGTTTGAAGGTAGTGTTTCTTTGCAAGAGGAAGTTTACCAAACAAATATGATGGTGGATGCTTAATGTCCAATTATTAACCAGCCAAGAGAGACTATTCTGATAGGAGATATGGCCTTTCCAGTTGAAAGGGGAGAATTTAATCCATATGGTGAGGCTCTATCAAACACATGTGCTTGTCTTGATAAGGATGTTCCACATGGTGGTGATACATAATCCTAGAATGGAGGAGTCACCCATTCATTTGATTAAAGTGAATCTCATCTTGGAAGCACCAACTCTTGTTTTGAGGGTGCATCTCAATAGATTGGGAATGGAATTGAGTAGAAATATGAGAAAATGACGCTTAATATTGGGGGTGTCGTGTTTATTATGATAAGTATTGCACCCATACAGTGGGTATCATCGATACCAACATTAATTTCCAGTTTGACTCTATGGAGGCACCTCATTCTAAGGTAGGCACAAAAAAGAAGGGAAACTACCTAACCCCTCTCTCCATGAATACACGGTCGGTGTAAAAGCATCAAATAAAAAGTTTGAAGGGAATTCGAATGGTGGTATCTTTGAGCTTCGTAGTATGGTAGCTAACCTGAAATGAAATTAAGGATTGGGAAACTTGAACACAAGGTTAGTTTAGTTTTGGAAGTATTTATCAAGTAGCGAAGAAAAGGGAAGTCCCTTATGGAGAAGAGGTATCCTCACAAATCTCATTAGCATGACATCTTAGGAAGTATTTTTTCTCATTGGAATGTTGTATTCCTTCTTCTTGTTTAACATTGGAGTATTGTGGTCCTTTTTCTTGTTCACATTTTAGTTTACAGTATGTATAGCATGTCTTTTTGTCTCAGCATATATATTGAATTTTTGGATTTTCGGTGTCTTATAAGGGATGGATTTTGTAATAGAAAAAATATTACAGTTCATCTTCATTTTGTACATTGTTTGGGCTCAGGTTGATCACCATTCGTGGTGAGTTAGGCCAAGATTAAGAAGTTTGTATATGTATTTATTCTACTTTTCAATATGCAATACACATATTACCATACAAAACAATATGTCTAGCATGTGTTTTGTCTCAGGATATATAGTACATTTTCAGTTTTTCAGTTTCCTATAAGGGATGGATTTTGTAAAATTGAAAGCACTTTAGCTCATATTTATTTTGGATAGTGTTTAGGCCTGGGTTGATCACCATTGGTGGTATTCCAAGCTGAAGAAGTCTGTATATATATGTATTCTACATTCCAATAGGAAATATACATCTTACCTTACAAACAAATAGTACATGTGTCATTCTCATCAACATAATTATAGTTTTTTGTAATTACATAGTTCCCTTATTCATTACAAACATGTTTTTTTTTCGAGTCATCTACAAATATCATTGCATTACTAGAATCAAAAGTGACCATTTAGGATTACCACACTTTATTTAAATACATGTTCAAAGTTGTAATTTTCGATTCTCTACTCCAACATAACCCTTTCTTGGATTGGGGTCACAATAATTTTATGCTACTAAGTGGTAGAATTTACCAGTTTCAGATAAGGGATTTTCTTATAAAAACCTTCAAGTAATATAAACTATGCATATTACTGTGATTGATATGTTAATTTTAAATTCTTTTTAAAAATAATTGTAGTTGAATTCATAAATATCTCCAACAACTGTAAGATTTAGGGGTTCCATCAATTCTTCCCTTATCATTCTTAGTGATACAGTATTGAGGGAATCATAATCCAATTATAGATGGTGGATCACTTATAGTTGAACTAAAATATCTCTTCATAATCTTCCAAATATTCATTAATTCTATGAGTCATCATTAGTATCTCATCTCTTGATTCATTTTCTTTAAAATAGTCTTAGTACTTTCTCAGTAGGTTTCCTTAATCTAATACCAATTGTTGATACAACCTCCTTCTAGCCCAATAAACCACCTCAGGGTTGCATCCTTGAGAGTTGAAGGAAATAGCCCGAGTTTCTAGGAGTCCATTTTGTACTCATATGACTTGCACAAAACCTCAAATTCAAACAATAAGTTATTTAGGTCTTCTTTAGGTACTTCATCGAAGTGTGGGAGGACCAAAGGATTTATATTTTCCATTTTATCCTCCTCATATGTTTCTCTAATGGGAAATGGTTAATCTTCCTCTTCTGCATGTTCAAATATTCCTCATTGTCGTTTATTTCTTGGTTGGTCTGACACATCCCTAATTGTGAATGGGGTTCCAAGCCTCCAATCGAAGGAATCCAATTTTTACTTAGAACACTCTAATTTAGGAAAGAGATGATAAATTTATATCGGATTGATGATGAATTCATGCTCCCTCAATTAATCTAGTGAGAATCTATGCGACAATATATGTCACTGATGTAGATTCCTCCTACTAGTTTGTTTCTCCTTGGATGAAGTCAAAATAATATCTAGGAAAAAATATCACGAACTAATCTCACTTGAACTCCTCATCCATTATTAACGAATTTGTGAGTCGTGATTGAATATTGATTAGGATGCTAAAATTGGAAATTCTTTCCTGGTTACAATGCCAAAAAGTGATGAGCCATGGTAATGCTTGGAATTGACAACCAAGTTGTATTGGAGTCTAAACTTTAATTATCAACTACGGGGTGTGATCTTATGAAGCAACCTGCACTATGTATGCATTTTAGATCTTATCAATGTTCAATAGGAACCTTTAATTTTTCAGGGGGGTTTCTCTTGATGGTGATGTATCATCTAATATCTACTCCACTAAATTTGTAATCATGTAGCAGTTACTACTATGAGCTTATTGAACTAGATTAATCCAGTATACATAATTTCTCAGATAAATAATGTAGAAAAACAATGGTAATCAAAATTTTAGTTACTTTAAAATATAAATCCTAAAGTTATTTCTTGTAATAATCCAGTTGTATTGCTCAAGTTCAAGGCATACCGAATGGAATCAATAAGTCACACACTAACAACAATGAAAACCAAACTTCAGAATATTTGAAATAAATCCTAATCCTTTTTTTTTATAATCATCCAGTTGCAGTACTACAATTGAAGGCATACAAACTAGAATTAATAGGTCACACACTAACAACAATGAAAATCAAAACAAATTCTAAAGTGTAATCAACTTATCAATGGTGAGAAACTATAGAACTATGTAACAACTAGTCTAGTGCATGCATGTGATAAATGGAACTATAGGAAATGTAAACAGTAATGGTAATCGATGGAGCTACAACAAATATGAACGATATTATAAAAAATAGAACAATTCCAATACATGTACTGGCAACATAATTAAGGGTGTGTGCAAGAAGATGAGGGAACGTTTAGATGCAATCCTACTTTTAGGAAACATGCTATTGTTTCATAAAAATACAATGCATTATCATTATGCGATGCTTGGTTTGGTTAAACCGAAGCCTGACATGTCATTAGTAACATAGGCTAGGAAAACAAAAAAAAGGTAGTATTTTGTAGTTACAAAACACACTATCATTTGTTAACTACAAAACGCTAGCACGTTTCTTAAATGTTAAAAATTATATTTATCCCACAGGATATAGCCCCTGAGCTCATTTGTAAAAAAGGAACGTATATTTAGAGAGAAATGGAGATAACAACGATGTGATTTCAGTTGAGGTGAGGAAATTTCACCCACATCTCATCATCCAAGAGGTAAATCAAGCACCTCTATCATATTTTTTTGCCATTCTTAACATAGTTATCATTTTTTTAATTAAAACCCACCAATTTCGGTTTAAATTAAGAATTTGTAGAAACCATTTTTAAAACCAACCAAACCATAAAATCCTTCAAATTCCCTCTACATAAAAAAAATTACGGTATTTCCCCTCTCCAAAGAAATATTAGACCAATTTACCTCTCTTCAAACCATAAATTACCATTTTTTAAATTGAAAACCACCAATTTTGGTCTTAATTGACAAAATGGAGAGCCCATTTTTTACTCCAATCAAACATTATGAACTCCTTCAAAATCCCTCCACTTACAAAAACAAGCGTATTTCCCCTCTCCAAATACTTGTTAGAACAATTCCCCTCTCTTCAAAATCCAATTTCAAAACATCAAACCCACTCTATATTGGGTAAGTTGCTCCATTGATTTACACCTACATTTTAATTTTCTTATAAATTAATGAATTAAAAAAAATCTTAGTATTAATCAACCTGATTCAAATAATCCACAAGGAATGCTACCTAGAATACCTCTTAAGAGTCATGACCTTCATGCCCTCAATCTAGCAATAGACTTAAAGGGAAAGACATATAAAAAACGTCACTTTAAAATTGTAAGAAGTTTAAACCTAAGTGTGTATGGACATGACATCAATTAGAGTTGAGAAATGTCAAAGTAACCTAGATAAAGTGGCAGGACGAAATGGGCCATACAAGTCATGATGCACACAATGTAAGGGAGTTGAGGCATGACAAGTGGCAAAATATTTCTCATGATATTTGGCAAAGACTCATCCTAAACAAACACCATCCTACAAGAAATGAGATAGAGGAAAATTAGCGACAATCCCATTCATGGACAGTTGCTCCAATTAGTGGTAGTTATAAAATAATGCACATTACCAATAGATACCTTGAATCACCAATAATGTGCCTTCCTTGACCTAAGGTAGTATGTATTCCTTCCCACCAGTGAGAATTCTGCATGCTCCATACCACAAATAGAATCACCCAAATTATGGGTCTTTTTTGAAACGTTACACCCATAAACCTTTTCATAAATGAACCTGCATCCTTATTCAAAACAAGACTCATTGTCACTATCTCCCTGACCAAAAATACAATGCTTGAAAGCTTCCTTTTAGATTAGCTTCTTTATCAACATTAAGAATATGAGAATATTGAGTGGGACTGGGACCAATTTTTAGTTTCTTGTTGTGAGGACATTGCTTCTCGAGAGTTTTGGTACCTTTATTCTATTGTGACACTAAGGCCTTGTTGTGCATTTGACATATAAATTCAACACATGAAAAATAATATTTTTTGATTGTCTAACTTGTAATAGTTCAATTTTTATTTTTAGTTTTTAAATACTTGAATGCCATTAAATTTATTCTTGTAAGTTAGTTTTTCATTTTTCATTTTGAATAGATGTCACTATATACCATGTATATGTTACGAATTATTAGATTTTTTAATTTTTTATTATATTTGCAAAGATGGACATGAATGCATAGATCTTGATAGAGCTTGTCCACTTGAGAGGCATCAGTGCTGGTTTTAGTAGTATGATCATATTTGTTGCTAGCTTGCATCCACTGTAGATGCAATTTTTGATTCCATAACAAGATCACATGGTGTGCTACATGACATTATGTCATACAAGGAAATGATCAGAAGGCAAGACAATGTAGAAAATATTGATTACAATGCAATTAATAAGCTAAAAATAACAATGGAGCACATATTTGCATTGTTTAGAGACCCTAAAATGGGTGAAATCCCAAACACAAACAAACCCCGTATTTCTATTGAGTGGTGCACATATCAACCCTTTATAGATAGCTGGATGGAAATATGGTACATGGTTTTTTATGTGCCACCGCATAGAAATAGGGAAACCCCCCTATATTTTCTAAGAGTTTTTTATGCAAAGTCTGTGTTGGGAAAACACATAACTATTTTTACATGTTGGAGTTCTAAGGTGTTGGTAGGGGGATTCCCCAAAACCATCTGAATGTGAGGATTTGAGATCTTAATTTCCCAGTCCCTCCACCTCGCACACCATTAACTAGGCCAGGTCTCCCACCTACACATCAAGTGATTCCACAGACATAACGTGTTGTTCGCCATGATAGAACATTGTTCACCACAACAATGTTGTTGAGCACTTGGATGAGGTAGAGACACATCTCCCTGGTGTAGTGCATACATTATATCATCATGGTGTAGGACCATCTACTAGTACAGTTAGATAAACGCATCTTGTGCATAGCTACGAGCCTCATGACTGCACAATGTGGCCTCCCCTACTATGATCTTGCAATAGATGTCGCATTTAGTGTTTGTCTTAGTGATGTATGTATATATGGTTAACGATAATCTTCTTCAATTTATTTATCCTCTCTTTAACTTATTTAGTTTAAGCTAATATTTAAAATTTTTGAATGTTGGCATATAGTTCTTAGTTTTCTCTCAGCGTGGGCCAGGATTTTATAGTAGCGATGTCCCGGGTAGTCAAGATACTAATGTTATAGAATCTTCTGGGGGATTTTATGGGAAAAGTGTTGCCACACCTTCGATGGAAACCAACATGCACGTAGAGGTAACTATTTCATTACACCAGTTTGTTTATTCATGTGGATATGTTATTTTGTTAATTTCTATTGTAGTTAATTAATGCTAGAAGATGTGATCCATAGTTAGTAGGGACTAAGGATGTGGCAGTTGTTGTTGGATCTTATCATATGGAAACATCTAACATGCAGGTATACATTTATCAATGTTAGTTTTTTAATACTTGTTAGTTTGTTGATTTCCATGTTAGTTCAATAATGCTAGATGGTCTAATATTGACAATTATTAAGCTTGTAGATGGAATATCGACCACAGGGGAAGGACATTCCATGCAGTGATTCCCTTTGTAGTGGAAAGATCCATGTTACATAGTCAACAACTCCCATGGATATAGGATGTGTTTCCATATAGTATGTGGAAACATCTCACCTAGAGGTAAAAATTTAAAAATGTCAGACCAGAAATACATGTTAGGTTGTTAGTCCACATGTTATTTCACTAATGTTGGATAGTCTAATATTTACAATTATTAAAATTGCACATGGAAGTTAATCCAAGGGGGAAAAACATTACATACAGTGATCATGTTTCTTGTGGACAAATATATTTTGCACAGTCATCAAACACTATGGATGTAGTACCCAATGTTGTATCATCTATGGAAACATCTCACACAGAAGTAAATATTCAAAATCATAAGTTGTTACTATACATGTTAGCTCATTGATTCATGCATGTCTAACTACATGAACACTTTATGACTATAGAAATCATCCAAAAAATCTACACCGTTTCCTATATTTTTCTATCCTCTTAGGTCATATGTAAACAAGGGTTATGTGTATGTGAGGCACTCTACTCCTAGCTAGAGTGAAGGTGTCCATGACCATGGACCTACCGATTCCATGGTAATGTATATCATTTGATGATATATGTTGTTTAACTTGAAATCCATTGTATAACATGTTATATTGTACATGTTTACTTTGCATGTTTACAACATGATGTTTAGGAGTTTACTATTGTAGAGCTTACAAGGGTCATTGATGCATCAGTTACTGTTGCAACTGCAATGGTAACAAGTCACAAATTGGTCCAACTATTTCAACATCTAAAGACATAGTTTATTACTGTTAGATTTTCTATTCATGCATGTCTAACTATTTCAACATTTCATGATTGTAGCCATTTATAGTAGTAGTTATTAGACCCTCTAGTCCATCTGTGGTTTTGATGTTTCTTGATGTTCAACCAACATATCCAAGTGATATAGAAGGAATGCAATCTCCTTGCCACTTTCTATTTTTGAGGTGAGATGTCCATTAATGACCAAGATTTTTATGCAATTTCTTTTCATATGTTGATAATTGTTGAATTAATTGATATATGGCCAATTTCTATTACTAATGGATTAGTGTATTTAGATGATAAAAACAATTGATATTTTATTTGCATAATCCATATAGGTACAATGATCCTAAAGATAACTGCCAACGATCAACTTCAGGGAAAAAAAAAGGAATATTGAGTTTTGGTGTGTCTTATAGGATATATGTAGTTTTGGATACATGTACATCGTTGTACATTAAGAGACATGTGTTTTGAAAGACCATCTAAGGTCCATCTATATTGTGATATGTTTTTGTATAAACTACTGAAACGTATAAATGAATGATACATGACATTTTTGAATTTTGTTAGCTCGTGCAAGTTTGTTTGGGCATGTACGATATGGGAACACCAACCAGGGCTTCATGGGCCAAGTTTTTCCAAAGTGGCCACTGGTTGGTGTGAATGTCATAGTCCCCTACTGAGCTAAACGCTAATTTATGAAACCATCGTAGAAGGAGGTCATCGAGCGATGGACACACTGGACAAGGGGACCCTTATCTAGAATCTCATGTCACGAGTCCAATGGAATCAATGGCCCATCGATTGGAGGCCCAATCATCCTTCTATGTCGAGTTACAAGTCACATCTGAAATTCATTCAGGGAGACTTTGTGAATTTGTTCAAGGGGCAATAAAAACCATACCGAGCAGTAGTTTTGAATTCCATCATCTCTAGAAACTCTATTTGAGCATGGCTAATATGGGAATGACACCCATGGCTCACAATCCAAGTTTTCCAAGTGGACCCTAGTGATTGTGAATTGCACAATCCCTTACTAAGTGAAACCCTAATTTCTGAAACCACCATAGAAGGATTTGACCAGGTGATGGAAACACAAGACAAGGCCCCCCCTAGCTAGAATCCCATGTCATGAGTCCAACAGAATTGATGGTTCATCGATTGGAGGAACCATCATCCTTCTATGGTGATTTGCAAGTCACCTCCAAAAATCATTCAGGGACACTTGGTGAATTTGTTCATGGGGCACAAAAAACCATACCGTAGCAGCAACTTCAAACTATGTCAGATATGTTAGAATTGTTGTGCCATTTAGATCTTCAAGCAATGACTCAAATATTATTGATGCAGTGAAAGAGGAATAAATATACACACTGAAAAAATAAAAAACACACAGGGAACGAATGAGTATACCTCAAATAATTACAGTATCATGTTCATTAAAGAATCTGATGTTACAATAGTGTTACATAGGAAAATAATTCAATTCATTAGGGATGAATTCGAATCTCCCAACTGGATGTGACTGTATCTGGCTGACTAGCTAACTAAATATGTCTCAATCACTATCAGAGTCCAAGTTGTTAACTCCAAATGTCTAACTAATTCACGCAATCAGTTATAATCAGTTAACTCAGTATAACTAAAGTGGTAGGTGAGAAAAGGAACCTTATCCACATGCATCTATGCATAACTGGTGCTAACTGAACTAATTGTGATCTAACTAAAAGTAACTGGAGAATAACTAAGCTTAAATAGTTCCAACTCCAACCTACTTAAGGAGGTTGGTGTTGACACTCCTAATGGATCCTAAAATGTAGGGATTGGCCTAGGAGGCACCTAAATTGATGCATACAAGTGCAGTCAGTGGAAGCTAGCCTCTATCAATGTTCCCCAAACTCTAGTAACTGGTATATGTGGCCCCATTAAGCCAAGTGGAACTAATGGTACTAGTGGACCCAACTAATTAAATAAAACTCCTAATTTAGGCTAAAATAGACTAATAGATAATTTGGTCAAGGGAGGATTATAAATCCTAACACCCCCCCGAATCCTAACTTGGAAAAATGTCGGCCTTGGAAACAAGGCCATAAGTCACCCATATACAATATAAAAGATAAAAATGTTGCTTAATAAACTAAGGAAATAGGGGAAAACCTCATGGGAAAACCCCCCCTCAAGATAAGCAGTGAATCAGGAAAACAAGTTTTGAACAAAAACTTTATGAAAATTTTGTTGTAATTTGTAGCACTATGCAGCAACAAATGCAGTATCTCAGTTCTTATGTGAAACAACATCCTAAGACTGTGCATGTGAACCTATGAATCCAAAATAAATGAATATTTCTGGAGTAATATTCCTCTTTGGAAGAAGAACACTGTGCTCAACTAAATCAGGACTATAGACAACTACAAGATGAAAACTGGACCCATGTAGAGCAACTGAACTCAACTGATAAGAGAGAAAAAATGCTTGAGAATTCGAACCATGTTAGGAACACCCAAGAAACTGATATATTTCAGCCTTCAACATCAACCGATGTGAGGTGAAATCATCCCTAAGTGTTAGGATCAAGTGTCCAGGTGAATGCATAATGTCTTCATCTTTACTAGTTCTGTGAGGAGATGAACATGTGATCAAATAGATAGGTAGAGAATCCCTGGTACTATGGAGAGCAAATGATTGAGCTCCATAATATGATATAGATTCATAAATAATCAATGATTCACAAAATAAAATATCAGCAAACTCATAAGAGGAAACTAACATCAAATCCCCAGTAGCAAGTTTGAAGGAGACTTGTGGTACTAGATTTGTCACACCAAAATTGATGAGAGCAGCTACAAGCTTTATTGAAATATATTGGAAATTAAAAATTGAACAAAATAATGGGTGATTCCATGAAGGTGGGTAACACGTTTTAGCCAAATTTAACGGTGAAAACCTGATTTTTTACTCATGTGATAGATAGAAGCCATCGAAACGCATATATGCCATGTGAATTTCGACTTGCAGTAAAAAAACAAATTGTAGAATATTATGTTGGCTTCCCAATGATATTTGTTTTAAAATATTCCGATGTCATTTAATGTGTGAAAATTTTCATTTAATGAACTGTGTGACCTTAAAAATTTGAAGAAGTTAATAAGTGGCTCGTGTCCATCCCCAATAATTCAATATTACATTAATAATTTTAAATATATATATATATGAGCATGATCTACACAAAATGTACTATGATCTGCATATTTTTTTGTTAATTTATTTCGCAATATACAATTATTTATTATTTTTCGAAAGTGACCACATCAAATTTAGCATCATTTTATACACATGTGTGTGCATCCCAGCTTTTTTTTCATTGTTTTCAAAAATTGAAAAAGAAAAGAGGCCCTTTTGAAGAGGACACGTTGATGTGTGGGCTGTCCATTTTTAACAAATTTTTGGATGTGTATATTTTACCCTGTGGATTTTTCTTTGAGCTGCTTCAAAGTTGTTGTCTGGTTTTCTAAGTGTAAGTTTTATAACTAATTAAAAAAAACCATATGAATGCCAAAACACGTGCATAATATCTAAATGGATAGAGGATTCGATGACGAATCTATTGGTATGAACTCTGCTCAGTTGTGTGCCATGAATGGCAGTGTTTACATCCATAGACGACACAAAGAAACGTTGATTTTCCTATAAGAGGGCTAATTCTCTGTTTTTCTGGCCCTCGATCGAGTTGATCGAGGTATTAAAAACCCTCGATTGAGGTTTTTAAATAAGCTCGATCGAGGTTTTATTAAAGCCTCAATCGATCTACCATTTAAACCTCTTTTTATAAATTGTTTTACATAAGGACCTCGATCGCGGCCTTAAAACCTTGATCGAGGTTTTCTTAAAACCTAGATCGAGGTCTTAAAACCTAGATCGAGGTTTTTTTAAAACCTAGATCGAGATCTTAAAACCTAGATCAAGATTTTTATAAACGTAGATTGAGGTCTTAAAACCTATATCGAGGTATTCTTAAAACCTAGATCGAGGTTTTGTTAAGCCTTCGATCGAGGTGTTATGACCTCGATCGAGGGTTTAAAAATTGCTCAATCGAGGTACGTTTTTATGCTTTTTCTGAAATTGCCTTGCCAAAAAGTGTAACCCAACTCCATGGATGCACCCTAATATAATATCAGATCCAAATAAGATCATATCAGATCAAAATAAGTTCATATCAGATCTAAGAGTGTGCTCCATCGAGATGGTAGATGCACAGTTTTCTCCTTCTTCAAAACCCTGAGTATTGGTGCATGCAATCATGTAGGAATTTTTTGAAGGCTCAAGTGTCACATCCCCACCCTTCTACTCGACGAAGAGGACACAACTAACAACTAACTTTCTGGGAAAAGTAAGCCCCATGAACACAATAGAAAATGCATTGGAAATAAACATACATAGATGCATAAATTACTATCAAACAACAGAAGCACATTTATTCATTCACAGCATTTAACATGTTCATATTGATTTATAAAACAAACACAATTGAAAGGGTTTAACACAATAATACTTATCTTAGAAGAATCTTGTCCTACAACTAGGTACGTCGCTGCAATGTTCCACTCAACCATAGTCCAGTGTGCTCATCAATCTCTCAGCAACACTGCCACCCCTGAATCGGGCATGATTTCCACAAGGAGTAAGGGGAACACTAGCAGGATCACACGTAGCCAAGGGTACTTAAAACTCAACCAAGCCAACACATTTGGGTCTATCAGGCCATGAAGGAGATGGAAAATCTGGCTGCTAAGCAAGTGAGCACAACTTAAGAGCTATGGACACCTGCACCAGAACTATCCTGACTTCTAAAACATCTACACCACCCAACACAAGGAAGCATCCCCTTTTCTTCTACACAATCCCTCAGGCTATGCCTTCCCTTACATTGCTATTCATGGGTGTGCAAAGAAGAAATATAGCCCTCTAGCTCTGTCTGTGAGGCTCTTGCACACACTAGGTTTGTTAAGCAAGCTCAGAAAAATAGTTCAAATCAAAATAGAAAAGGTATACCCAGTGAGACGCATAGTTTTGGATTGGGGAAAACAGTTGGGCAACAAAAAAAAAAATTACCAAGAAGGGTAAAAGATAGCCCATAGAAACAATTTGTTTTTTAGAGACATTTTGGCCCTAACATGGCCAAAATGGACTCAACAACTCCCAAATTCGTGGGTCTCTCCTCTATTAATCACTATGCAATCAATAGAATGGGTTCTCTCCAACTAGGTGGTGAGAAAAACAGCAAAAAACGTCAATGGATAATCCCAGCCATGGATTATTTCCCAATTGGCTTCCCAGACATGGGAAAACTCTAGAAATCTACAAAAACGTGAATGGATACACACAGGAAGCTCTGAATGCCTGAGAGAGCTCACGCAAAGGAAAAATGGTGAGAAAAACATGAGAACGTGGAAGCATGGTAGAATGGCATATGATTTTTGGTTTTTACTTTCCAAAGGATTCAAAACACGTTTCCCAAAAACTGATGGCTTCTCCAATTTGAATTTGGGTTGTCATACCTTGCCCATCCCATGCCATAACCAACTCAACCAACATTTAGCATTAATAAATGATTGGGTGAANTTTTGATGGGTTCTCCCTTTGACATTTGGATTTTGCCCATTGTCACAAGGGTTTGAATATCCCCCCCCCCCCTCCCCCTATCCTTAGGAAATCATGCCCCCATATCAATATTTGTTGCATTGACATAGCTGGTTGTGGGTTTTTAATTAAATTGCATATTTACATGATGTACAAAATTATAATGTGTCAGCTAGCACAAAATACCATCGACAACGATTTTTAATCACCGAAACATAAAACACTAAATCAATGGTGGGGCTTTTGCCTTTAGCTCCACACCATGATTAATTACAATATATACATCATATACATTTAATGCAAACAGGGTCAAAACCGGGGTGTTACATCAATATTAATGCAGATGAATGTATCTCTC
Source organism: Pseudotsuga menziesii (assembly GCA_001517045.1). Classification (NCBI taxonomy): domain Eukaryota; kingdom Viridiplantae; phylum Streptophyta; class Pinopsida; order Pinales; family Pinaceae; genus Pseudotsuga; species Pseudotsuga menziesii. The sequence continues at coordinate 594,841 of LPNX010821845.1, read as the reverse complement.
CTCAAATATGATATTATTTCCAAAATATCTAGAGATACATAAAATATAATATCAGGAAACTCATAAAATAATACTGACATCAAATCACCAGCAACAACTTCGAAGGAGAATTGCGGTACTTGATTTTTCACCCCAAATTTCATGAGACCAGCTACAAGAAACATTGGAATCTCATGAAATTGAAAGTTTGAACCAAATAATATTAGATTGTATCCAAATGAGATCATATCAGATCCAAATAGGTTCATATCAGATCGAAGGGTGTGCTCCACCGATATGGTAGATGCACAATTTTCTACTTCTTCAAAACCTTGAGTATTTGTGCATGCAATCATGTAGAAATTTGTTGGAAGCTCTATATCAATGAGAGTGAATGGATCACTCCTACAATATGATATTATTTCTGAAATATCAAAATATTCACAAAATATAATATCATCAAAATTATGAGAGAAAACTGACACCAATTCCCCAACAATAATTTTGAAAGAGACTTTTGGTACTTGATTTTTCTCACCAAAATTGATGAGACCAGCTACAAGCAACACTGGAAGCTCATGAAACTGAAATATTGAACCAAGTAATATCATATCAGATCCAAATAATATCATATCATATCCAAATAATATCATATCAGATCCAAATAGGTCAATATCATATCCAAGGGTGTGCTCCATCGAGATGGTAGATGCACAATTTTCTCCTTCAAAATTCTGAGTATTGGTGCATGCAATCATGTAGGAATTTGTTGGAAGCTCTAGATCAATGAGAGTGAATGGATCAGTCCTACAATCTGATATTATTTCCAAAATATCCAAATAATTACTTATATGCACATAAGCAACATCATTAGAGACAGAGAAATCAAATTCCTCTCCCTTTGCTAAAGCAATCACTAGTAAACTATGCACAAAATTTCTAATAGAAGAATCACTAGAGAATTTTTGCATAGAATGAAAGGATGTCTTGAAACTGTTGGGATGTAAGGCTATCAACTCGTTCTCCAAAATGTGTCCTCAAAGCTCATATTGCTTTCCAAACAAGCTTCTTTGGGAGTCCTCAAACCTTCAAGGTGGAAGCGGAGATCTCTGGAAATATTAGTACATAGATAACCAAAAGCTTCATCTAAGTGGTTCAGAAACTTTCTTTTCTTAGAAAGATGATGGGGCTTAGTCTCCCTTGACATTATTATCCTGTAGTATCCTTATTTTCATAAGGCCAACTGCATATCTTCCCTCCAATCAACATAATTGAAGGGTTTTAGGATCCATGGTGTGAAAGATTGAGAATCCATAAATCTCCTACTGATCAAATAATATATCCAATCAAGCTACACATCACTGCAAAAAAAAAATACTCTAACTATGTTAGAATCAAGCCTTCCCTCTCTACATGAACATTTTCTCAGGGTTCGTCACGCCCGCACCTCCACTCTGAATAAATTCAGAGGAAGCAAGGCACTGTTTGCAGGACTTCTATGGAAACCCATTTGCTTCTGGTGTTCAATGGAGATAAGACAGGCATGAAGCTTGCTTGAAATGGCTCTAATACCATGTTATATTGTTGTTCCATTTAGATCTTCAAACAATGGGTCAAATATTATTGATGCAGTAAAAAAGGAATGAAGATACACACTGAAAAAATCAAACCACACAGGAAACAGATGATTATAGCTCAAATAATTGCAGATCATGTTCATTAAAGAATATGATGTTACAATAGTGTTACATAGGAAAATAATTCGAATCATTAGGGATGAATTCGAATCTCCTGACTGGATGTGATTATATCTGACTGACTAGATAGCTAAAGATCTCTCAATCATTATCATATTCCAAGTGGTTAACTCTAGATGTCTAACTAAGTCACACAATCAATTATAATCAGTTAACTCAGTATAATTGAAGTGGTAGGTGAGAAAAGTCGCCTTATCCACATGCATCCATGCATAACTAGTGCTAACTGATTGATTGTGATCTAACTGAAAGTAACTGGAGAATAACTAAGCTTAACTAGTTCCAACTCCAACTAACTGAAGGCGATTTGTGTCGGGATTCCCAGAGGCTCCTAAAATTTAGGGATTGGCCTAAGAGGCGCCTAAAATAATGCATGCAACTGCAGTCCAAGGAATTTATCCTCTATCGATGTTCCCCACACTCTAGTAACTGGTGCAAGTGGCCCCATTAGACCAAGTGGACCCAAATAATTAAATAAAACTCCTAAGTTAGGATAAAATAATCTAATAGACAGTTTGGTCAAGGGAGGATTATAAATCCTAACAATCTCATGCAATTTTGTTTGGCATGGTAAATATGGGGACACCACCCACTGCCTCATGATATAGGTTTTTCTAAAGTGGGCCCTGGTTAGCATGAATTTCCTAGTCCTTCTGAGCTAAACCCTAGTTTTTGAAACCACCGTAGAAGGAGGTCATCAAGCGATGGACACATGGGACAAGGGCCCCCATATCTAGAATCCCATTCCACAAGTGAAATGAAATCAATTGTTAATCAATCACAGGCTTGGTCATCCTTTTATGGTGATTTTCAAGTTACCTCCAAAATTCAATCAGGTACACTTGGTAAATTTTTTCGCGGGGCACAAAAAACCATACCAAGTAGCAATTTCTAATTTTTTCATCTCATGCAAGTTTGTTTCAGCATGTCTAATATGGGAATATCTCCCATGGCTTCATGGTCTAGGTTTTACCAAAGTGGACCCTAGTTATTGTGAATTGCATAATCCCTTACTCGGAAAAACACTATTTTCTGAAACCATCATGGAAGGAGGTCATTAAGTGATGTACACATGAGACAAGGGCCCCCCTATATAGATTCCCATGTCATGATTCCAATTAAATTGATGGTACATCGATTCAAGGCCCGATCATCCTTACATGGCAAGTTACAAGTCACCCTTGAAAGTCATTCAAGGACACTTGGAGAATTTGTTCATGGTGCACAAAAAACCATACCGATCATCAGCTTTGAATTCCATCATCTTGTTTAAGTTTGTTTGGGCATGGATGATATGGGAACATCACCCATTGCCTCATGATCCATGTTTTCCCAAAGTGGACCCTAGTTAGTATGAATTGCACAGTCCCTTACTGAGCAAAACCCTAGTTTCTGAAACCACTGTAGAAGGAGGTCACCAGGAAATAGACACATGGGACAAGGAGGGCCCTAGCTAGAATCCCATGTTATGAATCCAATGGAATCCATGATTTGTTTATTTGAGGCCCATTCATCCTTCTATGGCATGTTGCAAGTCACCTCTAAAATTCATTCATGGAAACTTGGTGAATTTGTTCATGGGACACAAAAAACCATATCGAGCAGCAGTTTCAAATTCTATCAGCTCATGCAATTTTGTTTGGGTATGACCAATATTGGAATGGAACCCATGACCTCATGGTCCATGTTTTTTAAAAGTGCATCCTGGTTAGTGTGAATTCCATTATATCTTACTGAGAAAAACCCTAGTTTCTGAAACCACCGTAGGAGGAGTTCACCAAGCGACAGACCCATGGGAAAAGGGGCCCCATAGTTATATTCTTGATTCATGATAACAACATAATATATGTTTCATCGATCTAAGGACTGTTCATCCTCACACGATGAGTTGTAAATCACCTTCGAAACTCATTTAGGGAAAATTGGTGAACTTGTTCATGGGGCACAAAAAACCATACCAATCAGCATCTTCTAGTTTTTTCAAATCATGCAACTTTGTTTAGGCATGGATGATATGGGAACACCACCCACATCCTCATAGTCTATTTTTTTATGAATATTTCCCTATTTAGTGTGAATTTCATAGTCCCTTACTGAGCGAAACCCTAGTTTCTAAAACCATTGTAAAATCAGGTCACCGGGCGATGTTCATACAAGACAAGGGGATCCCTAGCTAGAATCCCATGTCACAATTTCAACATAATTGATGGTTCATTGATACGAGGCCTCTCTCATCCTTCTATGGTGATTTGCAATTCACCTTTGAAATTCATTTAGGGCCACTTGGTGAATTTATTCATAGGGCACAAAAAACCACATCGAGCAACAGTTTCAAATTATGTCAGCTTGTTCAAGTTTTTTTGGGCATGGTTGATATGGGAAAACCACCCATGAACTCATGGTCCATGTTTTTACAAAGTGGACCCCGGTTACTGTGAATTGCATAGTCCTCTTACTAAGTAAAACCCTAGTTTATGAAATCACCATAGAAGGAGGTCACTGGGTGATGGACACACGAGACAAGGGGAACCCTATCTAGAATCCCATGTCATGACACCAACTGAATAAATGGTTCATCAATTTGAGTCATGATCATCCTTCTATGGCGAGTTTCAAGTAACCTCCAAAATTAATTTAGGGACACTTAGTGAATTTGTTCATGGGGCACAAAAATCCTTATTGAGCAATAGTTTCAAATTCCGTCATCTCATGCAAGTTTTTTTGGGCATGGTCGATATGGGAAAGCCACCAATGACCTCATGGTCCATGTTTTTCCAAAGTGGACCATAGTTAGTGTGAATTGCAAAGTGCCTTACTCAATGAAACCCTATATTCTGAAACCACCATAGAAGGAGTTCACTTGGGGATGGACACAAAGGACAAGGGACCCCCTAGCTAGAATCCCACATCATGAGTCGAATGAAATCGATGGTTCAACGATTTGAGGCTAATTCATCCTCCTAGGGCGAGTTGCAAGTCAACTCTGAAATTCATTCAAGGAAACATGCAACAAAGTCTAGGGTTAGTGTTAGGGTTATGGTTTCCATTTATGGTTCATTGATGGAATATATTCATAAACAAAATAAAAGATCAATTTGGCCATGATTCCTAGGCACACTCTTGATTTCTGATGCATGTGAAGCAAGGAAGGGTATTTCTTCCACTATTCATTGGAACAACTAAATGATCACTAGGTTATGCATGTTAAACCCTAAACCATAGTTAGGGTTAGGTTTTACTTACTAATTAAGTTGTAGGAGTCCATCTGTTGATGACTCTAGATTCTAGTTTTGTTTAAGGAGTCTCCAAATACAAGGCTAGTCTTAGAAGACTAGGTGTCTAAGGACTATGTGTTTAAGGCCATGTTTGTGAGTTTAAGTAGAGTAGGTTTTTCAATGTGAGGAGTTTGTCTTCCACCTTCTAAGAAGAGTAAGTAAGTTTTCTCGGTTTAGAAAAATAAAGAGAATGTAAATATAAAAAGTGTTTATCAAATCACTTGAGAAATTTGGCATATTGATAAACAACATACAAGAAGAAATTGGCATCTTGATAAGAAACATACAAAAAATATAAACAATAAAATATTAGTAGTGAAACATACCTCATCATGGTATATCATAGATATTATCATACAACCAAGCCCTCTCAATCATCTCTAAGATTGATGGTCTCCATTAGTCTCTCGTTCTCTCAAAATATTAAGAATTATCGTACCTTCAATGAATTTCGACTAGGCATAGTTCGTACCTATAGGTTCGTACCAATGGTTAGGTTGGTAAAATGATACACAGTTGCACTTGGTTTGTAGTCCCTGTAAACATATCCACCCTTATTTTTTGCATTGTTGTCCTATGTGAAGTATTCACCTTTAACAACCATCAATTTGATTGGAAGTTGTTTTTTTCATCGTCATTCATGGACATATTGAGGGTTTGATTTCCCTCTATACAACATGCCAACCAATAATCCCCACCCAATTCACTATATTTCGAGGAAATAACTGCATATATGTGTCGTGCAAAACATGATAGTAGGTATATGATCAAAAAAAATTCTTGTGAGACAAGACCATTACTGTCCATCTAAAGACTATGTAAATGAGTAAATAAAGTAAATGATATACATCATACTAGGTTTTACAAGATCTTATACATGATCAAAAAATATATAAATAGATGATTGGTCTAGCTCCAATGGAGTCAACTCAAAAATTGCATGTTGATTAATCGGAAGTGATATGAGATCCCATCCATCAACCCAATCCAATGATCCACAACCATCCCAATCACCATTACAACAAGACGAGAAAAAGCAAGTGAGTTTTCTAGTCCATATTTAAAATACAAAGTTGTCAAATCCTTGAACTGAATGAAAGCCACAGGTTCTAGACACACTCTTTCATTTCCATGCACGTGAACGATCTACATCAACTATCTCCTAAAAAAATATCTTCACATGTCTTTTTCTTGAATGTTTCTCATATAGTTGATTCCTCTCCCATTACTGGCATGCACCATCTGACTATAGATTGAGCATCTTGAATAGTCAATTTTTTAGATAATTTCAATTCCTCCCTACGTAGGGTTTTTTTTACACATGATCTGACTCCATCATGCTCTCCTTTACCATGCCCTGTCTCAAAATAGTTCCACATATGTGGCACCTTGTGGATTTTGTGCGATGAAAACATCCATTGAAATATGCGAGCATTTTTTAATTGACTAGCACATCCATCATACCAAACCCAGTGTTGATCAATCTGTATGTCCCTCCCCTTCAGGTGATAATAGAACATGATGAACCAATGACATACATATTAGAACTCATGAACCCTATTGTCACTTATGTATAATTGATATTCCTTTAGAATTTCTTGTTTCTCTTCACTACTATTTGGGACATGCCTATATGTGATGTGGACCATCAAGGAAACCTTCTCAGAATTATAGTATTGACTTTGAATCTCATTTTGGGGTTGTAGAGTGTAATTCTTGGAAAAATAAACCACTGCAAGTATACTACGACACAAAAATGTATCTCTACAAATTCTAAACTTCTCATCCTGCCATCGTGCCTCATGGACATGCTGAACATATTGTTGTCTTTTTAATAAATTCCTTGATGAATTCACTAACTTGTACCTCTTTTCACAAATTGATCTCGACATATTTTTTGATTGTAAGTATGGATTGATAGATAATTGAAACATAAATTTAGAGATAAATGCTGACTTGAGATGTCACCAATTGTATTTTTTTTCTTTCTTTCTGAGGGCCTATTTCATAGCTGATGTGTTTGAAACTTTTGGTGTCTACAACCATATTCCAAAAGTCACTATCACCACTCTCATAAATACATTGGATCACTAATTCCATTCCACCATAGTTGGATCATGTTCCATCTATACAATCTTTTGCATGGTATGGTTTCCCTGTAGGCCTATTACACATGATGCTTTGTATGAATTATCTTGTTGAAGTCAATGGTATTTTCATGGAGCGATCCTACACATGGTCAGTGTGCAACACACGATGAATGCAAATAAATGTTTCATAGTAATATTCATATTCCACATGTTATCTAATGAAACAAGTGTTACGAAGAGTATTCATTTTAACATACCGAGGCTTACATTTCTCAAAAGATCATTGCCCCAAGTTCAATTCTCTGTCTTCATTCTTAAATTTCTCATATATTTACGTTTGTTTATATCAAGAATATGTTTAATGTGTGGTTCAAAATCCTTTGAATCCTTTCTATGTTTTAGTGCATCCTTCTAGTTTAAAGAAGGGCTTGTGCTATCATGCCAAAAAATATGCACTAGTCCCTTTACTACATCAATTAGCTTCATGTTGCAATGTGGAAACCTACCAATAAAGGCCTAAAAATCTGTCTAGTCGATTGTGTCAAGATTTTCTTTTTTAATAGAATACCTACCGACGGTTTTTAGATTGAAATTAATAATTTTGGATGTAGGCTTGAGAAAACGAAGGACCCTAGTGTTCTTATTTATGATTGCTTGTGACAACATACGACGAGTCGCATTGTGTTCTTTTAAATGTGTGTTCTTGCCAATTTTACTAAAGGAGACTACTGATCTTTTAACTATATGAGAGCTTGGTCCAAATTTATTTATCAACTTTATCCCTAACTTTTTCCTAACAATTTGCATACCCCTAGATTTTAACAATGATAGAAATAATCTACATTTATCTTGATCAAATTTAGAATCAAAAAATTTAGTAAGTATATGTTGAGTTTAATAAGAAATATATGTTGAGTTTAATAAGAAATACTATGTTCAGAGAGCGTACCTTCGAGGGAATTGATGAGAATTTCATCAACCCATTTACGCTTTAGAGTTCTTTGGTGTGTGTACTTGTTAATGGAGGTAAGGGGTGTGGAATTGTATCATGTAGTAAATCACCAGGATGCTCTGGCGTTTCACTAGCAGATTGTTTCCCTTCATTCTCTTCCTGGTAGTTGGATGGTGGTACTCAAACATCCTCGTCGATGTTCCTGATAACATTTTCTTCTTCAACAATAGGCTCTACATGCAATGCCTCTCTAATTTCATCACGTGTATAACCACAAGAACCATAACATTTTGTGCTTTTTCATGAGCTTCATCTTGAGATGGTGATTTATTACCTTGACTTGATGTGGGAATTGAAACATTCCCTAATGAGAACCTACATTTTACTTCTTGAATAGTGCCATGGAGTTCTTGTTCATCAACTTTTATGGAAATTGAGGGCCTATCTAATGAATGCTTCTTTTTTTTGTTGTGGATTAATAGGATGAATCGTAGTATCCTCTATAATTGGAATTGGATCAGTTTCCAAATAAATCCTTTGATTCATGATGTATATTCTTTTCTTTTCTCTCTCTTCTTCAATTATTTATTGAGGTCTTGTCCTCCTTTTTCATTTTCTTCCTCGATTATGTATATTCCCCATCTACACAATGACCAATTTAATATAGATTGTCTTTAGTGCTCCTCAATTACAAGTAAATGAAAGTTAAATATTGATTTTTTCTCTCTCCAATTAGAAATTGTTCATTATGTTGATTTTATTCCATAATTGTATATATTCAACATAACCATGAAGTTGTCTTAGTGATAAAAAATTTCTTATGTGATCCTCAATCATAGGAAAATGATTGTTGATGATATTATATTTGGTTCTCTTCAATGAGGGATTCTTCAAGCTTGTTGATTTTCTTCATCAATTATGTTGATATAACCCAACACCACAATGATCAACCATGAAAATTTTCCTCAATGTTACACCTGCATAAGAAACTGAATGATATAGATGGTGTATTGTGAATCTTCAAATAGAGAGCCTGCGTTCCTCTTCAAAGAAAGTAGTTGTTACCTGTTAGTAGTTTCCATAATGTAAGAATGATTGTCGAAAAGGGACAGGACATTGTTTATAGTCTTAAAAAATGTGCATGTGTTATTGATAGAAAAAACACACACATATAATGTACAAGATAAATGTGCACACATTATGGAGACCCACAATAAATGGGTTTGGTGCATGGCTAGCGCAATGAATAAAAATCATAGTTTGCATCATTACGACTTAGGAATAGTTTTTTTTGTGTTGTAATATATATACCATTAGGAGTATTTAACAATTAAGTATGGTTTAGAGTCCCTTCCCCAAGGTTGGGGGAGGAAACTCAAGAATTATTCCCTAAAGGTAGTTTTTAAGGCTTAAGGTCCATGAACAAGGCATCGATCCTACACATAAGACCTCCCTATGTGATATTTTGTATCTGAGAGAGAATATGGAGTCCATTAGAATAATTTTAGCATAAGGACTAGATCCATAGTCATGGTTGAGGGAGGAAACCCAATCCTTAGGCCCTAAAGGAATCCTATAGACATATAGGGCCAATAACAACACCTCAAACCAACACACATGATATCGTAAGGGTATCCTCAACCATTAATTTGGTATATGGCCATGATTAGGAGTTTTTTAGAATTAGGTATAGAGGATAAGGTGTTAATCATGGTTGGAACTGAAAGATTTGATTTTAGGTAGTAAACTAGCTTCTAGTCTTGAGGTCCATGAATGACACCTTAAATCGCCATAGATGACATATCAAGTTCATATTTTTTTTCATTTTAATGGATATATGGGAACCATTAGGGGTTTATAATAAATATGTATGTGTCTTGGGTACTTAGACATAGTAAGGGGGTGAAACGTAGGCCTTAGCCCCCTAGAACATGCTTTTAGGCATATAGAGACAAGAATGATGTGCCGAACAACCTGAACAAATATTTCCATGATATCATTTACCTTGGAATGGGGACGCTAGTTCCATTTGAACATTTTTAGCACTAAGTACAGGTATTAGGCCCCTTGACATGGGTGGGGGGAAACACTTGGTACTTAGGCCTTAAAGGAGGTTGTTAACCATTTAGGGACAAAATTAATGCCTCCAAATGCCACACATAATGTTGAAAAGGAATCCTTTGAATCTTAATGGGGATATATATGTCATCATCATTTTTTGAGCACTGGTTATGCGTCTCTATCCCATATGCATGATCAAGGGAAGAAACTAGGGACTTAGGCCCTAAACAAATATTCTAGGCATCCAATGCTAGGAAGGATGCCTTAAAAAATCACGCATGGCATATCATAGGTATATTTGGACTATGAATATGGATGTTAGTGGAACTAGGTGTTTTGAGAAGTAGGTATGAGACCTCTATCACATGATTGAAGGGATATGATCGTTCCTTGTTCTATAAAAAGAATATTTGAGGCACCCATGATAATGAACAATTCCTTGAACAATCACACTTTACCTGCTCATGGTATGCTTAGTCTCCAAGAAAATATGTACTTTCCTTTAATAGGTTTTGAACATTAGATATGGTATTAAGGCATCAACATGGTGAAGGGAAGAAATCCAAGACTCCAACCCTAAAGGAATATTTTTTACATCTAGGGCTAGGAATGTCCCTTGCTCACTATCTCTCTAATCCTTACTAGTGCTCCCTACCTTTGTATTTCCATCTCTCTCTATCTTTATGTGTGTGTGTGTCCCTCCCTCTTGTCTCTCACACAACCTCCCTCCCTCACTCCCTCTCTCTCATAACTTCTCTCCACCTTCTTTATTCCTCCCTCACTATATCTCCCATAATTCTCTCTCTA
>LPNX010821845.1:553189-583612 GCA_001517045.1 Pseudotsuga menziesii | reverse complement strand
TATATATATACTTATACATATACATATACACATATATATATATACACATACACACACACACACACACACACACACACACACACACACACACACATATATATATTCATTTCCTTTATGTTTTCAATTTATAAATTTATACCTTCTCCTCAACCCTCGACCTCATTATGACCCCTATTCTCACTTTCACCCCATCTCATTCCCCTCTCCTAAATTTCCCCCTCCTCTTGTCTCTCTCCTCTAATACACCTTGTTCCTCCTCTGATCCTCTATATACACCTTTCCATTCACCAATCCTCTCTCTCATTAAACCATCATCCACTTCCTCCCCTACACATTATCTCCATTTGTCACTTAATTCTCATGTACTGCTTCTAACCCTATATGTCTTCAACACCTCTCATCCTTCTAATAGTGCTCTCAAGCCCCACTCCCCTTCACCCGTGTAACCCATCATGTTTTGATTCCCTTCATCTCTCCCAACTTGAAATTAAAACATCCTCTTAGGACCTTGAAACTTCCCCACCCTGTGTCAATTATTAACCATTCCCACTTGAAATTACAACATCCTCCTAGGCCCTTGACCCTTCCCCACCCCCTCTCCACTTCCAATTACAACATCCTCTTAGGCCCTCGACCATTGAACACCCCCCTTCAACTATTAACCATCCCCACTTGAACTTCCAACATCCTCCTAGACCCTTGACCCATCTCCACCCTATCTCAACTATTAACCATCCCTACTTGAATTTCCAACATCCAATATGCCCTTGACCCTTCCACACCCCCTCTTAACTATTAACCATACATTTCATGTCTTGATTAATATGCAAGCATTGTATAACTACACAACACACACACATTAGGGAGCTACATAACATGCACGCATTTTGTAGTTCTATAACGCATACCTGTTTTTCACTTTTATAACATGCACACAATTTTCTACAAGGGCAGGAAATGTAATTTGAATTTAAACATAACGCACTCTCATTTTGTAGCACCTAAACCATGCCAATTCACTTTCTCTCATGCCACCAATAGTCCTATGTGTATGGCTTGGACTTTGCTTCGGTAATACCAAACCTGTGCTATGGGGAATTATAAACCATAGCTAAATGGGAATTTATTCTAGTTTCTAAAGAAGCGTTTGTTTACCTACTCATTATAGTATGCTACACACAATTATTTTTGACGAAATAGTAAACATATATAGCATCTTTTCTACATATTCTAAATATGTAATTTTTATTTAAAAATATTATATTTTCCAAGTTTTTTTCAATTTCTATTGTGTCCTAACTACTTAAATCAAAAAACAAAGAGTCAATATTTTTTCCATAAATTTTTCAATTCTTCATCATTTAAAAAAAATTATATAGTGCACTAGAATACACTGACCTCTACATTCTATAAAAACCTCATTTCATGATTATTGCATTATACCTTCAAAGGATGCACCCACAAAAGATGTACCAGTTTTTAATAATGATCACTTAGATCATTATAAAAACACTTAAAATTACTAATTTTGGTTTCAAAAAATAGCGCTGCACTAGTGGTATATGTTCTCTACATAAATGCCAATTTTTGTATCCCAAAACCATCATTTTGGCCCTCAAAGACTGCACCCACGAAAACATATACCTTATCATTTGCGTGAAAAATAAAAAGTGACTATTAGAAAAAATGAAACTTGACATAGTTATGGAAATTTTCAATACATAGAACTTATATATTCGGAAACGTGATTCAATTTCCTACATTTCCTATTTTTTACTCTACGCAATATATTTTGTGTAAGTTTCTCAAAAAATCCAAGTAAGTTGAGGGATGCCTGATTTTTCAGCTTTCTATTACATCTAACACACCAAAAGTGACCCTGATTAGCTTGCACTTACCCTTAAACAACTATGAAGTAAATAATAGATAGGAATATCCTTCTATGTTGTAGATGGGTCCCTCACTCTGCAGCACTGGTGACCTCTAATCAACACACAATTTCAGAACTCAAATCTCAAACTAAACTAGATTTGATTCTTTCCAAAAATAATAATCAACATTGGAGCTCTAGTTCTTAGTGTTTATTCCTCTTTTATATAAAAAAAAAAATCCTAAATAAGGCCCAGTTGTGACCTTGCATGGAAAAACAAAAATAAGAGTATTAATCAATTTTATTTAATATGGGAACATCGTAAGGTATCATGTTGGAACACATGGATTCACCTTGTTGACCAATATCTTACCACCTTCATTCATAAAGGGAATCTTGTAAAAATAGGGAATATCTCATAAAAATAGTTTTTTTTTAATTGGAAATATGTATTAGGAGGGGGATCGACAAAAGGATTTTTTTAGGTATTTATCAATATCTAGTGAAATTAGGGGTATTCTTTAATATCACATGAACACAGGTGTTATGTCATAGTTTCACCAAGTGTATATCCTATGTGTTGGAGTTGACTAAGTATTGTGGCATCATGTTGTAGGTCATGTGCCATTGGCCATTGACCACTAGAACTCGAAAAATGGCATGAACCCTCCCAGCGTTGGAAAAACTAGTAAGCATGTATTGCAGGGAATTTTCTCATCAATTGTTGCAAAGGATTTCATCAACAACTACAATGGAGGAGTTTTAATAGTAGGAATTCATCCTAACCATCATTTTTAAAACAAACTGTTCCATAGTCACATATAAATCTCAGCCGTTAGCTCAATTTCAGAGTATAATCTATTTATTCAACATAAAATAAGAAAGCATTTATAACATCTCTATAAGGAAAAAGATATGAAAGGAATGCCCAGAAATGTTGGGAAAGGATAAGGAATGCAACTAAATAATCATCTAGGATAGTGCAACGAATCAGTCATTTTCCATGCTCATCACTCTAAAACATATCTACTTTAATACAAAAATTGTCAAACAAACTATAATTAAATTTTATGCAAGTACTTGTTCAATATCTATGATCTAAAGCTAGAAGTGGATCTCAATGAAGAGTTCAATGAATTGATGGGCATATTTCTTTGAGGTTTAATTGAACTTCAACCTTTCGCACATGAGGTTATATAAGTAACCTACCAATGGTGTTTGAGATGTTGACACTAATATGTTCACCATTTATTTTTACATATACTTTAGCATATTCTTGGTGAGTTAACCACAAAGCTTAAGCAAGTCCTTCTAGGTCATTTCCTATATAAAGAAGGTGTTCTCCAGTGATGGTTGGGGATGTCTAAAAGAATGCTAACATGCTATTAGAATACATATCCAATAATAAAGGACATATTCATGCACTTAACCATCATACTTATGTAAGCATATTCTAGTTTCCAACTAGAAAGTGAAGGTGGAAGCCCTTGATTTTATCTTGAGGGATTTACTAAGGACACTTAACAATTGTTGCAAAAAAACTATTCAAATTGAAATCTATTTATTTAAATGACTAAGTGCTTTGAGGAGCCATTAAGAAAAATAATACTTATTCAAGAAAAACCCTAGGATGTGGTTAAGGTTTGGTAGAACTACAAACACATAAGGGTTGAGGAGGGAAACATGCCCCTAGGAAATATAACACAAGCCTCAACCTATTAAAAAAAAAAAACTATGATACTGAAGAGAATATATCATAAAACCTAGTATATGTGATACAAACCTTGTTAAAATACTAAATAAATTCAACTATAAGAAAATGTTATTTACAAACCAAAAATAAAAAACAATAGAAGATATAAACTTGAAACTAATCTAAGGGAGAAAAAAATCACAAACGAAGGTATAGCTCATACAAAAGAAGAGATCAAACATGAAAAAGCAACCCAAAAAGGAAAAGAGTAGCTCAATAATCTTAGTCTGTTAATGAATCTAAGAGACTTGTATAGGCTTACAAAGTCTCCAATTCCAAAGCCAAAATCTAGGTTTACCTTTTTCTCGTTAAATTTTGTTAAATTATGTTTTTTAAGCTTATTATGTCTCCGATGGGGGACATATATATATGGCTCAACTCTATTAATTTTCCCGTGGCAATTTTGAAATTTAAAAAAATGCCAATGTTTAACTTTAAAAGACTTAAAAATAAATTGAATTAATTAAACTTTTAATTTTATGATTGGTCGATTTTCTAGTGACGTAAGCTCTCGATTTCCATCCTCATATGTAGGCGAGGTGACGAAAGCCACCATTAATGCACATTGATTGTCCTTGTTGGTGGTGCTGAGGGTGCACGGTGCACGAAACCAAATTCGAGTCTCATTTAACCCATATTTAACCGTCGCCTAGCAGCACCAGGCATGCTTTAGTGCATCTTCGAACCATGTGGACTGGCATTATGCTACAATAGTTCTATTAGGCATAAAACTCTCCAATATCTGAATGTGGCTACAAGAATTAGACCAAGACTCATTAGCTGCGACGGGTTATTTGAATCAACCAAGAGTGGCAATTTGTGGCTAGATAGGAATCGAGTTCTTCCTGGACTAAAGGTTCATCTCCAAAAATAAAGATCTATTTATACAGTTTATAAATATGCTCGATGGAAAGCTAGATCTCCACTCTATTACTTACGTAAAAATCTTGGCCACATCTTCGTTAAATGCATGTTTTAGTACAACATCATTCAAGAAAGGACATGCTCACAGGGCCATGTTCCACGTATATGATGTATGATGGGTAGCCAGCAATCAGGCCTTTTAAACCTTTAGGTCTAGGCAATTTCAAACAAGTCTTGATGGTAGTATGGTGGAGTCCCTAAAGCTATATTAATTTTTTACTTCTCCATTGATTTATTACATGGCCGTAATGGGTGTTATGGATTTTGGGCACTCGGTTAATTTATTGCAGGGTTGTAATGGATATTATGGACCATCGTATCAATGACGACGTGGACTATTGTGGTGTTTAATTTGCTATTTCAACTATGTCAATTCATTGTCATGTCTATTCATAAACTCTTGGCTCTCATTTCCTAGTTTCCAACAATCGGTGTTCACATCTACAGTGATCTCTTTACACAGTGCTTTACATAAGTAATAGCTCTGAGGCGACTTTTTGAATAATTTACGTCGGTGTATTCGTTTGTAGCTGGATTGTAAATTCATTGAAGAAGTCTGTTGTTCAAGGACTGGATTTCGAATTGTCGGTAGGATTTATGTTGAAAAATGGCTTTTTCTATTGTGCATTGCATTTTTTTTGAATGATGTTTGCTCTGGGTTTGGATATGTCAGCTTCTTGGAGATTTGTCTATAATGGGTTTGAATATTTTAATTTGTAGGAGATCTATCTGGGCTAGGTTTGAACTATTTAGTGTAATGGATGTATATTTGAGTTGGGTTTGGACTATTTCTCGACTTGGAGTTTTATTTTAGTGGAGTTACAACAGCTGCAGGTAGCATCTATAGGCCATCAATTCTAATCTTTTTAAGTCCTATTGAAAGTCGTTTTCGATTTCTTTGTTGGATGATGGGTTATGCCATTTGGATGTATTGGAGAACTTCTCCGTGTGTTTCATTTTCCTTATATATTTTCCTGGGTTTGTTGAAAACAGTCGCTGAATAGATATAGATTTTCTTCAATACTTTTATATGCAATAGAGCAATTTTGGTCCAATTTGATTAGTTGAGGGTATGTTGGAATGTGGTTAAAACTCGGGTCTCCTTCGGAGTCTAAGAAAAGTGAGTTGTGAACTTGAAAGAAGAAGAAATGCCCCTGATTTCAGGTGTGCCTCCTTCTCAATCTACGTTTGGTCGATCTGGATGTGATGATGGTGTTTTCGCATTTAAATTGGGCGAATGTAGCATCTGCCAAGAGGAAGACGAAATGAATAGCATGGAAATCCCCTGTGCCTGCAATGACAGTTTGAAAAAATGCTTTTCGTATTTAGGGTTATTTCCTGTTTCTATTTTTTCTAGGGTTTTTGTGTTTTGTGTTATCCTATAGTGGTTGTGAGGGTTATCTCTTGGATTCTTTGTTTGATTTCTTATTGAGATGATAACATTTTTTCTTAAATGGGTTTCCATACATGGCATATTAAATGGATGTTTTTAGTTATGTCTTGAAATAGTCTCTATGGAACCAAATATTCTATTTCAGGGTCAATAGTATTGAGGCATTATCTCTCAATTGTCCCTTTTCTGTAATAAGATAACCTTTTGTTGCATTAATGTTGCAGATTTTTTGTGTCTTTCAGTGAAAAAAATAACTGGGGGGAAAGTGCTTGGCATTTATTCCACCGTGATGGAGGTTGTCTTTATCATACATTTTTTAATGTTCCTATTTGAGGAAGCTCTTTCTATATAAAATTTGGGGGAGGGGGTGCTCAGGATCTATTTTAACCATGATGTAGACTCTTCTTTATCCGCACTTAAGTTGATGTTCCTATTTGATAAAGTTCTTCCTATATAACATTTGTTCAGGCTCTATCAAGGATTTTATGCTGGTTTTTACATTATAGTTTTTCTTTTATATGTAGTTTGTGTATCACTTTTTTTTCATTATATGTACTTGTTTTAAGAATATTTTCATCTTGTCAATCTATATTTCTTTGATATATGGATTGTAAAACGTATATGTAGTAGATAATTCTTTTTTAGTCTCTAAAGTGGTGTTGTATATTAATTTGAACTATAGACTTGATTGATTGGACCTCCATTTTTTTATTAGATGGAGGATTGAACAATAAATATAAATAACATAACCTGTTATTTTATTTACTGTGGTTTGCTGGTTTGTTTGCTATTATAATAATCAATCATGCAGGCTACCTATGACAGCAGAGGTAAGCTATGACAGAAATGGCAGTTGATGGGCCGTTTCTGAGTCTTGTTGAGAATGCAAGTGCCAAGATTGCTGAGATAGATGAGAATTTCATTTGTTCAACTTTAGATCGGTGGCTTCCAGAAAAATGTGATTATGGTAGATGCGGTTGGGTTGACGCCTCCCTTCCCACTTTAGTTAGGCATTTCCTTTGCCATTGATTTTTTTTAAAACAAATTGTTGCATAAGATTTCCTCGTGTCCACTTTCTCAAACTGCCTATATTATATAGTTTTATATTTCATAAGAGGAGGATATATATTACATAATGTTGATATTTTATAGACAAAATATTAGACTGCCATTTAATTGAAGAGTAGGCTTTAGTTTTTGGCTATGGAATTACATTGGAAATTATTATAGCATATATGCCTTTGTTTTAGAAACTTTGGAAATTACTAAACTTCTTTTGAATTCGAAAATATTGCTGGGATTATTTCATAGGTCTGAAACATTTATGTTATCGGAAATGCTTTTTCAGCTCATGGAAATGTTTTCTGAGATTTATAGTATAAATGGTTATCAGTGGCGCTTGCTTGGTCTGTAAAGTGGGGGGTTATTACTCCCCCTCCAACATTTGATTTCCCCGATTGATATGCTTACTCCTTACTCTTGATGCACCGTCTCTCTGCATAACTCCTTATGTACTGTCTCTTTGCATAAGCAGGCCAACATATGTGCGTGAGGCCTGGGCAGATTTGGTGGAATAGATTCTCCAAAGTTTTTACTGCTTAGACAAAGGGTCGCTTACATAGAATTTCAGATGGTTCTGATAATTGTAATATCTCATAAAGGACAGTGATTGACTGCTTGTGTTGACTAGAAGCTCCTACTTTCTCAGTTCCTGATCGCACATCTTGGTTGTGACAATGATCTTGGTGAAAAGTCTGTTTATATGGCTCTCGTTTCCCAGTTTCCAGTCATCGGTGTTCACATTTACAGTGATCTCTTTACATAGTGCATTACACAAGTGAGATCTCTGAGGTGACTTTCTGAATAATTTACACCGTTGTATTCATTTGTAGCTGGATTGTAAATTCATTGAAGAAGTCTACTGTTCAAGGACTGGATTTTGAATTGTCTGTAGGATTTCTATTGAAAATTGGCGTTTTCTATTGTGCATTGCATTTTTTTGAATGATGTTTGATTTGGGTTTGGATATGTCAGCTTCTTGGATCTTTTTCTATGATGGGTTTGAATATTTTAATTTGTAGGAGATTTATCTGGGTTGGGTTTGAACTATTTAGTGTAATGGATGTATATTTGAGGTGGGTTTGGACTATTTCTCGACTTGGAGTTTTATTTTAGTGGAGTTACAGCAGCTGCAGATGGCATCTACAAGCCATCCATTCTAATTTTTTTTAAGTCCAATTGAAAATCATTTTCGATTTCTTTGTTGGATGATGGGTTATGCCATTTGGGTGTCTTGGAGAACTTCTCCGTGTGGTTCATTTTCTTTATAGAGTTTCCTAGGTTTGTTGAAAACAGTCACTGAATAGATATCAATTTTGTTCAAGACTTTTATATGCAATAGAGCAATTTTGGTCCATTTTGATTGGTTGAGGGTATGTTGGAATGTGGTTAAAAATTGGGTCTCCTTCTAAGTCTGAGAAAAGTGAGTCTATGAGCTTGAAAGAAGAAGAAATACCCTTGATTTTAGGTGTTCCTCCTTCTCAATCTATGTTTGGTCGATCTGGATGTGATGATGGTGTTGCACCGTTTAAATTGGGAGAATGTTGCATCTGCGAAGAGGAAGACGAGGAGAATAGCATGGAAATCTTCTATTCCTGCGGTGGTAGTTTGAAGATATGCTTTTCGTATTTAGGGTTATTTCCTGTTTCTATTTTTTCCCGGGTTTTTGTGTTTTGTGTTATCCTATAGTGGTTGTGAGGGTTATCTCTTGGATTCTTTGTTTGATTTCTTATTGACATGATAATAGTTTTTCTTAAATGGGTTTCCATACATGGCATCTTAAATGGATGTTTTTAGTTATGTCTTGAAATAGTCTAATGTCTAATTTCTCTATGGTACCAAATATTCTATTTCAGGATCAATAGTATTGAGGCATCATCTCTCAATTATCCCTTTTCTGTAATAAGATAACATTTTGTTAACTAGGGGGAAGTGCTTGGCATTTATTCCACCATGATGGACATTGTCTTTATCATACATGATTTAATGTT
Source organism: Pseudotsuga menziesii (assembly GCA_001517045.1). Lineage (NCBI taxonomy): Eukaryota > Viridiplantae > Streptophyta > Pinopsida > Pinales > Pinaceae > Pseudotsuga > Pseudotsuga menziesii. The sequence goes on along the minus strand of LPNX010821845.1, from coordinate 574,622 downwards.
CCTATTTGAGGAAGCTCTTCCTATATAAAATTTTGGGGAGGGGGTGCTCAGGATCTATTTTAACCATGATGTAGGATCTTCTTTATCCACACTTTAGTTGATGTTCCTATTTGATAAAGTTCTGCATATATAACATTTGTTCAGGCTTTGTCAAGGATTTTATGCTGGTTTTTACATTCTAGTTTTGCTTTTATATGTAGTTTGTGTATCACCTCTTTTTCATTATATGTACTTGTTTTAAGAATAGTTTCATCTTGTCAATCTATATTTCTTTGATATATGGCTTGTAAAACGTATCTGTAGTAGATAATGCTTTTTTAGTCTCTAAAGTGGTGTTGTATATTAATTTGAACTATAGAATATTGATTGGTTGGACCTCTATTTTTTTATTAGATGGAGGATTGAACAATAAATATAAATAATATAACTTGTTACTTTATTTACTGTGGTTTGTTGGTTTGTTTGCTATTATAATAATCAATCATGCAGCCTACCTATGAGAGCAGAGGTAAGCTATGATAAAGATGGAAATTGATGGGTTGTTTCTGAGTCTTGTTGTGAATTCAAGTTCCAATATTGCTGAGACAGATGAGAATTTCATTTGTTTTAATTTAGATTGGTGGCTTCCTGAAAAATGTGACTGTGGTAGATGCAGTTGGGTTGACACCTCCCTTCCCCCTTTAGTTAGGAATTGCCTTTGCCATTGATTTTTTTTAAAACAAATTGTTGCACAAGATCTTCTCATGTCCACTTTCTCAAATTTCCTATATTACATAGTTTTATATTTCATAAGAGGAGGATATATATTACATAATGTTGATATTTTATAGACAAAAGATTAGACTGCCATTCAATTGAGGAGTAGGCTTTAGTTTTTGGCCATGGAATTACATTGGCAATTATTATAGCATATATGCCTTTGTTCTAGAAACTCTGGAAATCACTAAACTGCTTTTGAATTCAAAAATATTGTTGGGATTATTTCATAGTTCTGAAACATTTATGTTATCGGAAATGCTTTTTCAGCTCATGGAAATGTTTTCCAAGATTTATAGTAAAAATGGTTATCAGTGGAACTTGATTGGTCTGTAAAGTGGGGGGGTTATTACTCCCCCTCCATGATTTGATTTCCCCTACTGATATGCTTACCCATTACTCCTGATGCACCGTCTCTCTGTATAACTCCTTATGGACTGTCTCTTTGCATAAGCAGGCCAACATATGTGCATGAGGCCTGGGTAGATTTCGTGGAATAGATTCTCCAAATTCTTTTCTGCTTAGACAAAGCGTCGCTTACATAGAATGTCAAATGATTCTGATAATTATAATATCTCATAAAGGACAGTGATTTCTTGCTTGTGTTGACTAGAAGCTCCTACTTTCTCAATTCCTAATCGCACATCTTGGTTGTGACAATGGTCTTGGTGAAAAGTATTTTTATATGTTCTAGGGATTGGTGATTCACATCATAAACTTGGCGATTTTCCATGTTTGATTTTAGAGGGTTATAATAGTTTAACACCTTATTCCTAATGAGGATCTAGGTTAAATATTCAATTTTTAAATTTCTTTTGTCTGTTTGAGGATAGTGGCTTGGCACCTTTGTTCTGTAATGTTAGTTTTATGTTTTTGATACCTTATTTTGAATACTTTGTTCTGTTACAATCCTACTGAATATTCATGTTTGATTTGTATCGTCAAGTATTTCATTGGGAATCGAAGGCAATGATTTCCATCTTCTTGTCATTATCCTCAAGCACATCTTAAGAATTTGCAAGGGTTCAAAGTAAAATGCCTTTCATTGTTGCAAGTCATTGATCTAGAGTAGTGTTTTTGGGCCTTTTTAACAAGCTATCATCTCTATCTTCATTCTATAGGTAAAGTAGGAGAGGAAAGGAGCACACCCTTCCGCACTTCCTTGCAAAGAAGTTGTTGAGAAGGGGCGTAACATCACTGTATACCAAGTGGGGATGATGTCTTGTTTCAGGTAGAGATTTTGGTTGGATAGCTTTCTTAATAGGGGCAATTTAAAGAAAATTTACCAATCATTCCAATAAGTTTCCAGCCCTAGAGGGAAACTTCACATGCATAAACTAGATCTGAAAATTCTTCTTATACAACATATATAACAACAAACACAATAGAAATAGATGGTTGTGCTATTGTCTTCAATGTTAGTGTTAGGTCCCTTGACAGTTTTTTTAATGTATGTCAAATCAGCAACACAATCAAGAGCTGGAAATAACCATCCCAAGAAGATAAAATGCTAAAATCAAATCTGTAATATACAAAATATGTGGATAGTTAGAAATCTCATATATATATGCCCAATGAATGACATAGATACATACCATAGACTCCTCTTAGGACTAGGAAAAAATTCAATCACCCAAGATACCCTAGCTAGGGTTAGACAACAAACCCCGGCTCCTTCAAGTGCAAGAATCCCTCTAACACTATCTCTAAGAAAAGAAGTTGTCTTTGTCTTCTTCCATAAATACATTCAGGGGTTTCCAAACTCTAATCTCTGGCCTCCAAAGTATGGAATCCTAACCCTAGAATCCAAGATGTTTTAAGAGACCGGGAAACCCAAGCACCCAAGAGAGAGATCAAATGTACAAAGAACAATCTTAGAAGAGAAAAATCATTCATCCCTTCCTCATATGCTGGACTAGGGTTTCCTTATGAACCCTAGTGCAGCACTAAGAGAGCAGTCCAAAGAAGAGATACAAATGAGTGTTTTATGCCAACGCGTTGTTTGTAAGTATTCCTTACTTCCTTATATCTTAGTACTTACCTTGTGTAGCTAAACATAAGTAAGACACACACAAGTGAAGTGCTCCACTTTTAGAGTAAAAGTGTCAAGCTCCAGTGATGATGTTGTGCAAAATAGTGACTGAAGGTGATGTATCTATGCAAGGAAAGTCCACACCACTCCATCTTGAGCCTCCGTGGACTCCATCCATCTTCCAAAGCCAATTACTCCACTTGGGAAATGATCCACTGCAAGAATATTGTTGAAGATCAGGTATGCCCAAGACATCTTCAACCCTTCGAACATGAAACCAAGTTGCCACATGCCATCTAGGGATTTTATCCCTCCTCCACAATGTACAATGTTCCTCATATCTTATACGACATTCTCCCACCAATTGAATTCTCCATGAGACCATCATGCAAGGCATCCACCATCTAGGCGATCTCCAATGCCCTAGGGAAGAACATTGGGCTAGTGAACATCTGAGGTCTATCATCCATTGAGCAAGATATCACATGTGTGCTTATCCATCACAGACCATCTATCATGCTACAATCCATGTTAAACAATCAAACGGATGAACATACACCATTTACATCAAATATCCTGAAGCACTCCAAACATGTTGAAACCACTTTTAGAGTAGCTCGAAAGTCTAACATTGGGGATCATGGGCATTGACTGAGGCCATCATAAGGTAGTCAAGGATTTTGTGGTTTGAACTTTTGAATTTGAAGCATGTGTTTGGCAAGTGAATCTACCCAAATGATTGTTTCATCATCCTATCCTTTTGTTTGAATTTTCTTGGAATTGACACTTCAATTTCACCTTATTCCTAGAAGGTTTTCTAGATTTTAGCCCTAGAATTTTTAGCCTTGGGATACTGTAAATTAAAGTATAAAATAACAAAATGATCACAATAATTTACTTGAAACAAATCACACACTTCATGGCAATTCAAGGAGAAAAGATACTAAATAATGGTATAAGTTTCAGCTCCTTCTAGGGCAACTCATCAACTAATAAACAGATCTGAAAATATACTTATACAACATTAATTACAGCAACACAACAATAAAATTGTCCCCTTCCATTCTTCATTAAATGTCAAAAAGATTAACAATTTTCCCCTTTACTTATGTTAAATCAACAAGACAAAAACAACTATAAACAACAATGGATAAAGGACATATATGGCTAAATTTCATATACATAAATTGCACAATATATTGACAGTTGGAAACTTCATATATAAACTCAAGGTGAAGTAGAAGTACATACCATAGCTTTCCCTCAAGTTTAATACAAAAACTCCAACTATCCAAAAAGCTCTAGCTAGAGTAAATCATCAAACCCTAGCTCAACCAAGAAAACCCAAGTGTAAGAATCTCTCCAACACAATCTCAAAGGCAAGACATCAAACTCTTTTCTTCACCAATCCATCTTGGGGCTTTATCACAAAAACCTAATGTCCTATCTTCAAGCATAAAATCGTAACCCTAGACATCCAAGATTCTCTAAGAAAGTCTAGCGTCTCAAGAGAGAGAGTGATAGAAAGTACAAGTGAAGATCCAAGAGAGAGATAAAGCCAAGATCATCTCCAACTTTTCCTTAAGAGAAAACTCTTGTCATAAGAGAAAACTCCACATGAATATGTCCTTTTTAGACTTCATAACTCTTCCTAGGGCTCATGAGGAAACCCCAACAACTTCTTCCAAGAAGATAAGTACAAAGAGAAGAGTACAAATGATGATATGAATGGAAACTCTATCCTTCCTCTATTTGTATGAGAGGTAAGAGAGGTCAGCACAACTATGTGGGAAAATCCCCTACGAATGACTTATATGAGTTCTTGTAGGACAACACTAGTGAGACATCCACTCTACAATATTTATCATGCTGCAAGGTGATGTTGTAGATAATAAAGGATCCAAGATGATGTAGCTACACAAGGTAAGTGTTAAGATATAAGGCTACATAAATAATAAAGTCACTTAAGTGACATTAGGTTAAATTTTAGGGTTTACATATTAGGGTTGGTGTTTTGGTTACTCAGACTCTTTATAAGAGCGAGCACCCTCATTGTAACATTGTATCGTCTCATAATAATATTTTGTTGTGTGATAATGAGCTTCCATGGGTTTGATGACGTAATCCTATATAGGCTTTCTTGTTTATTGGTTCTCAAAATATGGTATTAGAGAAAAATATTAAATGTTGGGAATGTCAAGGCAAGAGGCGAAATCGTATTCCAACTACCGTAAGGAAAAATTATAGCAATAATCGCTAGCCACCAAGAATTTGGTGGTCGCCACAAAGTTTAAAACGGTCACGTGATTTCTCTTTTTAGATTCTCATTGCTATTATAATTGTCACTTCAATTTCTTGTCTAGAACCGCCTCCCCTATTGAGAGAACCACTCCCACCATTGAGGCGCATATGTTGCTCACACACTCATCAATGAATCTTGATCATGGTTGTCACTCTCGTCCTTGCTGCACTTCACTAGTAATTCTAGGATTGAGATGTCCCTCTTATCACTTTTATTCATGTCTTCCAATTTTCAAGATGCCAAGCTATCCAAAAATGGATGTGGTTGCTTGTCTCAACTATCAACATGGAAATCGTTTCTGCCATCCATATATAGATCAAACATGCCCCTTATATGATGTTGGGATTTTGCAGTGTTCCCTTGGTATTTTCCATTTGGTCTTGGCTTAGGTTAATCAAGAATGCATGGCATCCTTTCATATAATGCCTTATCTTGCAATCCCTGCCTTATTGGGAAAGTGGTCTTGTCTTGGTGGCCCACCAAACTGGTTAACTCATCAGGATTTACTTCCACTTTTTTATCTTGATTTTGGACTTGGAATGCACAAATGAACATAATGATGAAATCATCAATATAGCTTAAGAATTGAGGATAGAGTGATTGCTAAGCCTAGCAAATTTTTTCTCCCTTCATTTTTAGTAGAGCCTTTCAATTTTAGCAATGTAGCATGTAAGCTAAAGCTTCATGCTATACATAAATCATGTTCTATAAACACCATATGTTGATTGATGGTCAACATAGGTCATATTCTATGAGCTTGGTGATTGATTTCTTGAGTGTTGTAGCTTAAATCAGGGTTTCTCTGTCCATGGCATCGGCTTAAAACATGACACTTGTTCACAAACCTAGTTTAGTGTTCTAGTTAAAGATCTGTGCCCAATTTTTCATATTAGAAAAATTGTTTTTTTTTTGCATCTGTGCAAATTATTGGCTCCTACGGATTCGTAGTTTCCCTTCCAAGAAACAAATAGAAATAAAACATACCTATTTTAGATAAAAAAACATTTCCAATTCCAGATATTGAATGGCATCGCTACACCCACAAATTCAGCTAGGTGTCTAAGACAACCACATGATGCACCTATATATGTCTAGGAGATTTTTAAAAAATAGGTACTTATTGCAAGTATGATATTTCTTGCCTCCTTTATTTACATTTAAATCAATTTTCTACTATAGATAATAATAGGTGTTCACTATCTTCTTTTCCTTCTGCTATTTGCATTTTTTTATTGCCTCTTCTTCACTCAAACATTTTCTAAATATTTTTTTAAATCCATATTTTGCACATAGTTTGCAAGTGCAAGTTTTTTTTAACTTCTTCCTATTACAGTGGAGAAAAGCATGGACAAAGGGAAACAAAAGAGAAAGCAACAAAGTCCCTTTATTTCTGCTCCAATTGTAAGCAAATTCAATGCAACCACATATGAAAATTGCAATCCTTCGAACACAAATGGATTCACATTCAAAAAATCAGAATGGGAACAGATAGATTGGTGTTTGTCTCAATCACAGTTGTTTCGATTACAACATTTCCATTATAATGTTGGAGATTGTCTATTTGATGCATTGGTTGTTCTTTTGCATTTTCAATATACATCGATTGAGATAAGAGAACACACGGTTAATCATTTTCTTGTTTGTTTGGAGTGTGGTGATCTTGCTGCACTTGAATCATTACAAACAAACTTGGCAACTCACTACTTGCAAGACTTACATATTATTTCAAGCGTTGATGAATATCTAGATCATATGTCTAAAACTGCTTCCCAACCAAACGAAAAAAACCTTTATGTCCTTTGGGGTGACATTTTTTGTATCAAATGGTTTTCTAAATGGTTAAAAGTATCTGTCACTCTTTGGTCATTCACAAAGCAAATACCATACCTTTGTTTCAATACTGAAACAACAGGCTATTGCTACAATCTATTGTTCCATGATCAAAGACCAGCAGCTAGCGATTTTGAGCCATTGATTTTATATAGGAGTCAACAAAATAATGGACATATATACCAGCCATTTTTTCAAAAGCTTGATGTAGACACATGCAAAAACAAGGAAGCTGAGATTTCCTCTTTCCAAACAATACTTTCTCGAGAAGGTTTACAGATTGTTCCTCAACCTAATGCAAATTGTCATGAGTCTCTTTTTGAATCTATCTACAAATTTGCAACTTTCTATGATACCTATAGTCTTATAAAAGCAATTGCACAAACCTTTTGCAACTGCCTTCTTGGAAATGATAGTAGAGTAGTCAAAACACTAGAGACATCTATCGCTAGAAATATGGCTAGTGGAAAATTTTTTTTGGCTAGTTGGCACGCATATATTGTACAATTGGAAGAGCCATATTGCATTGGCCATATAGAAGGATACCAATTTTGCATTCAATGGTTGGCTAAAATGATGAATAGTAACATATACCTATGGAATGCTAGTACCAAAAATATTGTTGCATAGTTTTTCCCATCAAACAAATCATCTAAAGATCTGTATTTGCTCCAACAACCTGTCACAAATTCGCATTCACATTTCAAATCGTTGATAAATATAACTAGTGAAGAAAACGCTTTTCAAATCTTGACTTCGGTAATTGATAATATTCTTCCTTTTGCAACAAACAACCATAGCAAAAAAAAAAAACTCTTGTCCTACACACCCCATTGAAAAAAACAAATACATTGACTTGGAATCCTCGACAAAATCACAGATCGCAATTAGTAATGCAAAGCAGCAACATACGCTTGTCAAGAACCAGCAAAAACAACCTCAACACCTAGCCCCAAATAGAGCTTCCTTTTTGACAGACTCTAAACCATTGCAAAAGCCCTTTCAAGGCTGGAAGGCAGATTCTTGTGCAAAAAATTTACAGTCATTGAAAAAAAAATCGCTCTAAGGTAGAAGCTGCTTGATAAAGACACATGAAATTTGAAGAAGGAAACATAGCAATAGCTCAATACCTAAACCTAATTCAAGATACACCCATATACCCATGGAACATTTGCGAACGATTTCATTTCAAAGCCAATATACGTACAGTAAACAAAGGAACAAATCTAGCAATTAGATATTTTGCATCTCTTGCAAATATTGGCCTCGCTTCAACTCATAGCAAAATTTGCAAAGTTTGCAAGAAGGATCTCACCAATGGACAGTTTCCAACATATGCATCGCCTTCACAAATTTGTCACAATATTCTACTACCATTTGTGCGTGCATTAACATCGCTAGAAGAATGTTTGGTATCACCTATCCTAGAACAACATTTGCACAAATAAGACAACTTGGCTATAAAAGAGCACAACTAGGACTCACTGGAACAATAATCAATGTGCCAGCTGATCTAAACAAGATTCAATCGGTGTTTCCTAGAAACCTTGATAGCACAGCAACAATTGCCATTATGCTAAAAAGGAAATTAGAGTACAGAAATGCATTCTTGGTTGGAAATATTCGCCCGAAACTTGTGATGACCACACTTAGAGAACTTTGCAAAACAAAACTTTACAAAGACAAAGGAATTGTTGTCAACCAAGATTGGGAAAAAATATTTAATAAAACAATAGAATAAGACGTACACACCTTGTCTCCTCTTCAAAAAACAGAAGCAAATGAAAATGCAGATGACATAGAGATGATATCTGAAAAATTGATACATGGATATGGAGAAACAAATATTCTAGATTACTTAAGCAATAAAATAATAGAAATAGCACCATCAAAACACTTTAGTCCACTAGGCATTTTCCAAGATAAGTATTCAGAGGAATTCAATTTTCCTACACCTTTTTTTGGATTTAATAGACCAAAGGACATTCTTGATCACTTCTCCTATCAACATATAGCAAAATGGGAGCTAGAGCATTAAAGTAAAGATTTCAAGAAACATGGAACAAACATATTCTTCAAGGCAGTTAAAGTCATTATAAAACAACTATCTAATACTTCCTGGATATCAATTCGCATTGGAAAACTGAAAGGGAAAAGAATAACAGCTAAAGAAATGAAATCAAAGGCCAACCTCGAGAAAATTCTTAGAACTCCAATAGCATATTTTTCTTTGAAAGCGATAAGAACATCGCCTGACTATTATAAAAATATGAAAAAAAACCTTTTTTCTATGATTCGCCAACTTTGCCCACCAACATTTTTTGTGGCATTTACAAGTGCAGAACATCTATGGAGTCCTTTATGCATAGCATTGGAACAAGTTACAAAAAGCAACAAACAAAATGCGTCTAACAATTTGCCAACAGATACAATTAATTCACTAATCTAGAATAACACCCAGTCATTTGTAGTCATTACTACAAACATAAAATAGCCCCGTTAAAGAATTTGCTATTGAAAAATGAACACATATTTGGAAAGGTGCAAGATTTTTTCTTCACAAGAGAGTTCCAACAAAGAGGGAATGAGCATGAACATGGCCTATTGTGGATTAAAGATGCACCAATCTATGGAAAAAATACTGACAATGAAATTATTTCTTTCATCAATCGATATTTGTCAACAAAATCTAGTTTCTTAGATGAAAATATTTTAAAAATTCAAACATGCCACCACACAAAAAGTTGTAGAAAAAATCAACACTCCAAATGCAGATTCAACTTCCCACTACCCCCTATTGATAAAACTATGATATTAGAACCACTAGAACATAGTGATATTGTTCTACAACAAAAAGCGAAAGAACTTTTTTCCAATTTAGAAAATCGACAATACAAAAAAAACACTAGCTTTAATGATTTCCTGATGGAGTTTCAATTAACAAGAGACAATTACATTTTGCTTGTTCATTATTTGCTTGATTGTACTACATTGATACAAAAACGAGATCCTTTTGACATTTGGATAAACCCATTTGCAAGGTCAATACCAAAACTATGGTAAGCGAATACAGTTGCATAGTTTGTGCTAGATGCCTATGCAACAACGACATATGTTAGCTCTTACATAACAAAATTTGATCGCAATATGACAACTACCTTCAAAAAAATTAAAGACCAATTCCTTACTAATAATGATGGGAAAATTGAGACTATATGCAAACTTGGGAATGCACTTTTGAATATGCAGCAAATGTCCATTAGACAAGCAGTCCATATCGTTCTATCATTACCTCTTTATTCATCGTCAAGAAATACAATATTCATAAACACTGCACTAGATGATAAACAAATAGTTGTGTTGAAAAGGCCTCTACTTCTGGAACAAGAGCCTGATGATTCAGAAGACATTGTGTCCACTTCTATTTTAGACAAATACATGGCACATCCTGAAAAGCTTGAAAACATTTCGTTGGCAGAATTTGCATCTTGCTATCGCTCTGTGCATGGAACAACATTTAAAAGAAATAGAACATGTATCATATGTTACATATATTATAATAAAGAAAAAGATCCTGAAAAAATTTTCTGGGAAAAATTGATCCTTTATGTTCCACACAGAGATAAATGTGCCTTTCACAAAAACAAATTCAAAACATGGTCTAAATCATTTATGATATGAAAAGAATAGATAGATGCTACTGAGCAAAATTTTGTAGCAAGTCCATCAAAAAAATGGGGTTGCATTGACACCACATATGAATTCATTGCACAAAACAATGTTCAAGCCTCTTTTCCTGCATCACGCCCCTAAAAAAACATCAACATTCGTTCATTTGAACAATTCAACATTCACAATGACCTCTTACGCCGAAATCCAAACCAAAAAAAGGATGGAATTGAGCACAAATTATTTGAAAAACCATTTTTTCTCTCCATTCCTGAATACCATGATCTAAGAAAAACATTGAATAGTGAACAAGAAACAATTGCAAAAGAGATTATCACAAGAAAAAGAAATGATCCCTTGAGTCCGTTCTACTTGTTCTTGACTGGTGGAACGGGGATAGGAAAAAAACATACGGCAAAAACAATCTACCATGGTTTGTTACAATACTATGATAAACAAATCGAAAGCGATCCTCTAAAAAGAAAAGGATTGATTCTTTCATTCACTAGAAAATTTGCATACAATGTTGGCGGTGTTACGATTCATTCTGCTCTATGATTGCCATTTGGCTCTCTGAAAATGGTCCCTCTAAATTCCAATACACTTGACCTATTGAAAAAACAATATGCACAACTACAAGTCTTGTTAATAGACGAAGTCTCTTTAATAGGATCTCGAATGATTCTTAACATAGACAAGAGACTAAGAGAAATTATGCATAACACAACAAAACCTTTTGGTGGTCTTGACGTTATTTTTCTGTGGAGACTTTTGCCAAGTGCAACCAGTTCATGATTCTTGGATTTTTGAAAACCCTAAACTCGATCAACAAACATTTCCGTACAGCTTTTGGACTAACAATGTTAGATTCTTTCAACTTGAGACAGTTGTCAGACAAAATAAAAAAGAATTTATAGATGTTCTAAATAGAATGCGAACATTCTCACATACAATGAATGACATTGAATTCTTAAATCAACATTGTTACAAACCACTACCAATGGACCCAACATTCCCTTATCTATTCCACACTAACAAATATGTACAACAACATAATTCAAATATGCTATATGTTGTCAATAAGGAGGCATTTGCCTTCATCGCAGAAGATAGCAAAATTGATCCACTTGACAAAACCAAAAGCACATTCAACACAAGGGCGTTGCCTTGTACAATAAAATTGAAACAAAACATGCTTGTTGAACTCATAGCAGGCAACTACTCAATAAAAGATGATTTAGTAAATGGTGCAGAAGGACTGTTTAGATATTATACCAAAAATAATCTTGGCTTTATTTGGATTGAATTTTCGGACACAAAAGTTGGCCTATAGGAGTGAAATAAAATGCATCAGTTGTTTACGTCTAAAATAAAATATTCATGGACACTGATCAAAATAATCACGTTGCAAACAACTACTGAAAATAATAGTGATGTCATGCGAACACAGTTTCCAATTCAGCTAGCTTGTGCATGCACAATCCACAGAGCGCAAGGTCTCACAATGAAAAAGTTGGCGTTTGATCCAAAAGGGGTTGTAAAACATGGGCTTGTTTACACATCCCTTTCTCGTATCAAATATATGAAATTCCTTTACCTTTTAAATAGGTCATAGAAAAAGAACTTCTCCCTTTCTCCAACAATAGCCGCTGAAATAGAGAGACTGCAAAAAGCACGTGCATGGCATTTTCAATATGTCTTGCGTTTGATCCCAAATCAGAATCATATTATTGTTTGTTCATTGAATACTCGCAGCTTACATTTTCATAGTGATGAGGTCACAAATGACAATGATTTGATGCAATCAGACATATTGTTTTTACAAGAGACACATTTGCACTTGCGACCAAATGAGAACAAAATCAAAGACACCTACAACAACCTAACAACATTTTCAGTCCATGGTATTCTTACATTGATTAAAAAAAAAATTCATTCTCAAATCTGAGAATTACGCAAATAAATCAATTGAGGCAATTGCCACGGACATACTATTACAAGGTATTGTCTTAAAGCTAATTAACATATACATTGCACCACATGCTTGGCTAGAAAGCCTCTTTGATATACTAGAACAAATGTTATCAAATAGCATAAACAACACACACTTTATGATAGCTGGTGACTTTAACATTGGCATGCTGGAAGAAACATATTCAAAAAACAAAATGCATCTTTCTACGGAATCAAGATCTCTGACACTTAAAACAACAAAGCCAACAACCATCTCAGGCTCAATGATTGACCATATTTGGACAAGCCTACAAATTGATGATCTTGTTTTCACTATCTCAGGTGCGTATCGGACTGACCACAATCCCAATTTCTTATCTATCCCCACAAATTTCAATTAGTTTATTCATGAAAACTGGCTATAAAATACACAGAATTGTCTAACAATCATGCATTTTTGTTCAGAACATAGACACCACCTTAACAAACCATTCCAAATACATTTGGATTTATTTCCTACTGTTAGAAATTATGATCAACAATTTTTTTGCTGTTCATTGTTCTACACATGAAAACACAAAAAAAACAGTTGTTTTTCCAACAATCCTAGTTTATACTCTTCTTTCCACACCAACAAAAAAGATAAACAACCCAAAAAAAAGAAAAAAAAATGCCTGGAAATTGATATAAATACTAAGCAAAGAATCAGAAAAAAAACAAATGGTAATTGATGCATTATCAACACTAAAGCTAGGCAAAAACACAAATTGAAAAGAAAACAAAACCAAAGAGGTTTGTCTACAAAAAATACTGTGCGTGTTTATTCCCACTGGAATTGTATAGCATTATATATAGAAAAGGTAATATATTCATGTTTGCTCTACTATTTTTTCCATTTTATTTTGCGTACTTTTTTAATATGCAATGCCCACTTTACGCTTGCTTCACATGTTTGTGTCTTAACATGAATGTAGTGCGTATAATTCTTGTTCCTTAACGATCGTGACAAGAACACAAAAAAACGAAGATTTGCATTGTATTTGAATCTGTCATGGAGACGATACAACAAGAAAACCCTGTAGCAATAGACAAATTTTCACAGACAGACGATCCAACGACAAATGCAGCATCGAACAAAGATAATCCCAAGAGGTTGTTCTCATTTATGTTCTTTTCCGCTATATGTATTCAAGTTTTTTAATAAAAATATACATAGTTTCATCAACCTTTGTTCATTGTTGCTTCAAAAATTTAAACCTCCTCATGTATCTTGATTCTGGGACTTGCAGAATAAAGCAAACATCAATCCAGCCATCTACTATCATACAGCTCTGTACAACAACTTATGGAAGTGCATTCGAAGGGGATGTTTTGGTTATCTATGGCCCTTCACAAAACAAAAATTAGAATTCTCCTGTCAAAACAAACATTTTGCATGCAGACTTGGTGGACAAAGATGGACAAATGATTATCACAGCCAGTGTTAGTGACAACTTGATCAAACGATTTCGTACTTTCCTCCAACCTAGAAAAAGTGTCTGAATCAGCAAATTCGGATTGAAAAAAAGGTCAATATGAATGAGGCGATGCAAAATATTCAATCGTCCTGTTGGAAAACACTACAATCGAAAGAATTGGTCTAGTTTGTGCAATACGAAGACTTCCTCCATATATGACGATTTTTGAACTCCTATTTTCAAATGATAATTATGTTGTTGGCACAATTGCAACAATAGTCGTCGTAACTTAGCACAACAACCGACAATTTGAGTTCTACATCAAACATGGCGAAACAACAAATGACCATGCAACTGTAAAGACCTGCTGCTTGCATTGAAATATTGTCATTGCAAAATACCATTTTCAATATATATATATATATATATATATACACACACAAAATGAATCTAGATCAGTTTCTTTTCAACCATTGAAAAACATTAACTAGTGCTTATTTCTTTCCTCTATAGCTACAAGTTGGGGAACCATATAAAGAGCTCTTATTGAAGGTGCAAGAGCAGCTTGCATCTGATGATGTGCCATTTTATCTTTTCAAAAACATAGTCAGGAACGAATCAAGAGGTGTTCATTTAATGTGCACAACGACATCCACATTTATTGATCCATTGAATGATGACTATGCGATTCAAAACCTTGTGTCGATTGCTAAATAAAAAACAGAGGTTCTTTTTCTACACATTTGTTTTTTTTTCTTTGCTTGCTTTTCCCTGTATCAAATTACCCACACAATATACGAAGCAATTTTTTTTCCTTCCTTTTTTTTAACATAGAGTACACATGAAAAGCATGTTTTCTGGTTTTGTTTCATTAAACAACAAAACAATAAGCAATGTGTCTTTTTTCTCATCTCCTATGTTATATAACTATGTATTTTACAGATCCAAGGAATTTTGAGAGCCAAAAATGTCTTTGCTCCTCCTTTTAGAGCAATTTGCAACACCTGCAACTTGCCAGTGCTGCAGAATTTCCATCTTTGTACATTTTGCAAACATGAAACTGAAACTCGATATGAACAAAGTCTTGAATGCAATTTGGACACAGCTGATGGATTGATAGAATGCACTTTACGAGGTCCTTTGCTAAAAAAAACCTACCCAGTAATTGCAGCCGTTTCATATGAACAATACTGTCAAAGTGTCTCTTCAGTTGTATTCAATCTAAGAAGATTTTTCCAGGAAGGACTTTTTACCTTGGCAATGGACAACCGAATAACTGAATTTGTGAAACCTTGACAGTGAATACAAAATCATAGGTTTGTTTCTAGTCCCCTGCTCCTGTTTTGAAAACAAATGCCATATTGGAGTCAAAGTTTAAAACCTGATCTATGCATTCTAAACTTCAATCAAACAATATTAAATGATATAAATACTACTAAATGATTGTACAGACAAATTGTTACTTTAACACAACATTCCTTGTTAGATTTTTTTTATTTAGTCATCAAGCAACATTTGGTGTCATTAGTTTTAGCCTAGAAAAAATTATGCGCTTTACTCCAGACTTCAGAAGATCAATATTAGTATTTTTTTGCTTTGTTTTGTTGAATTTCAACTTTCTATTTATTGCTAGATGCCTCTGGTTGATTTGGACTGAAAAACGAAAAATGAAGTGAGTGTGTTGTTGTTGCCTAGGCCACAATGGTTTATGATCATTTACAATGTTCAAAATCTGTATCACCAAGATAACAACAATACCATTGCTTTTGCTCATACAAATTTGACAAAACTTGACTCCTTTGTTCATAGATATACAGATTCTTCTGTTCATAGATATACAGATGTATGCCCAAAAAGTATTTGCTTTGTTCAATAGATATATTTTCCCTGTTTTCATAGGTATATCAATAAAATTTCAAACTATAAACCCAAAGTTATTTATATCTTGGTTGCAGCATTATTTGGGTTTTTCTTGAGTAGCTAATCCTGCGCTGATATGGGTTTATGTTATCTTTCATCTACGAATTAGTAATAAATCAAGATCTCTTTTTTATGAAACCCAGATTATCCCATATTTTACATAGTGCTAAGTTACAATATTTTAGTTGTTGCTAAATTATCAAATCTTGACCTTTTTAATTTTTTATTAAAATATTGACCTATGAAATTGGATCTGAGTTTTCTTCGATCGGTTGCCTATATTCTTAGATATATCTAAATTCAAGATTGAGATACATTAGATGCAAAGTTAAAATGATTTCATGTTACACTCGTGTTGGGGCGCGCACCCTAACGGTCCTTAAGATGGATAACTCCATGGGTTTTTGGGAGCTTGTAAGCGGAGCTACGGCTCTAAATAGTCTTAGGGGTGTCATGGCTGAGTCAAAAACCATATTTTGTAATAAACCCATGGTTTAAATCCAGGGTTTAGGGTTTAGGGTGCCCATGGTTTAAGTCCATGGTTTTGTAATAGTGCGCTGTATAAATAAGAACTCTTGTAAATAAGTGAGGTTAGGATTTTTATGTAAAATGAATTGATGCGAAGATAAGGCTAATTTTGTAAGAAAAGGTTAAGTCCCATCTGTGTACAAGGACGACCTCTGCAACTGTGTGCGCAGAGGGTTTTTGGGTGATAAGGAAATCTGCAGCTGTGTGTGCCGAGGCCTGTAGCTGTGTGCGCGGCTTTGAGGACTGAAGGGATCTGCAGCTGAGTGCGCATATCAGAACTGTGGTTTTTGTAGAAATATTGAATAAAACACAGTTCTATGGACGTAACCCCTACACTGGGGGTGAACCACGTTATATCTTGTGTCGTGGTTCTGTGTGTTGTTTATGTTGTGTTCTTTCATGCATTTATATCTATATATCTGATAAGTAAAGATCACTGCTAGATAATAACTTCGCTGTGAATTCACAGTAAAGGGTAGCGCAAGGCACTGCTTGTTTATCTAACTGCGAAGCTAAATAAGTGAATGTTAAGCTCTGTGATTTCTATTCATAATCTGTTAAAAGCTAAAGGTACAGTAATATCCCTCTTTTTCTTGCAGAAATCTGGTTCTGCGACACCCCATAGCTGTTTCGGGTGAGATTGCAACCTGTTCGCAGGTTGTTGCTGAAAGGGCCAACTCTGTGGGTCTTTTGTTGGTACGAAGTTAAAGGTATAAAACCCGGGTCTGCCCTATATCCCAACAAATTGGTTCCGTTTCCGCTTGAACTCAGTATCTACTCAAGAGGGGTTTACGTCGTACCTCAAGGGCTATGTTCTGGAGGCCCTCTATGAAGGAAATCGATGATTGGCTTGATAAGACTTATTTGAAATTTGCTGAGCAAGAGAACAAAGATCCGTGTCGTAGTGCAAACGACTTTTTACAAAGGTATGTTTTTTGTGACATTTATGAAATTTTCTTTGGTAGTATCCACATAGAGTTGCACCAGTGGTTATTCAGGTTAGCAGAGCGAAGGACGAACTTCCAAGCACGTTAGTTTCCTACTTGGACCCCCGTAATAATTATTATACTAAAAAGGGTGAATAACGAGATATCCCGCGCTGTTGATTTCTGGACAACGTGAACACTTGAAGCATTTGTGACGGAGTTCGCCATTGACACGAGTACCTCCTTTAGTGAAGCTGAGCGACAGTTTTTCAAAGGACCAAGGGGTAAGTTTTTGAATTCATTTAGTTTGTGAATTAAAATTCTATTGGCTGAAAAAGGTATATTGCTAATTGAATCAGACTGTTAGATTTAGTATTACTAACCTATGGTTGTAAGTGAAAATACCTTCGACGAGCAAAGTGGTTTGCTGCGAAGTGGCAAAAGGTACAAGAGAGATTTTGAATCCTATTCCCAGGGTTAGCATACCGAGTATCCTGCTGTAAATCTCGCAGAATCAGAACCCGAAGAAACCCCTTCTGTTGGAAACCCTCCGGTAACCCCGTAGCGAAGACCTATTATCCCTGAGAACCCGTCGCAGTCTGAAAGTCACCCTAGCCCGAGTATTCCTGTCGCAGGTCAGTCTACCCCAGTAAGTTCCCCCCCGCCTACTTCCAGTCCCCCTCCATCCCCCCCTAAATCCACTATGGCCCACATGCATGATGACATTAAGCTACCTGTTTTCAAAGGAACTGGATCCGAGGATCCAGAGCAGTTCTGGTTTTTATGTGAAGCAGTGTGGACTGCTGAGTCTATTACGGATCAAGATACAAAAAGAGCGCAGCTGGTTACTTCTTTCAGAGATCGTGCTCTGACCTGGTTCATGAAGTTCTCCAGCACTCAGAACCATGCATTGCCTGTTATAAAAGCAGCAATGATAAAGGAATTCAAGAAGCCGAAATCCGAGTCGCAGTGTATTACTGAATTGAAAGAGATTCAGCAGAGGCGTGGAGAGTCAGTATGGGACTTTGATCAAAGATTCAAAGTTCTGCTAGACCAAGTCAGTTTTACCATTGGACCTGCGCAGCACAAGGAATGGTTCATTGCAGCGTTGCTACCGCATATCCGAACTCCACTCATGCAACAGAAGGTTGCTGACCAGCCGGAGGCTCTGGAAATCGCGATGAAGCTTGAAACCGCCCCTGTCGCAGACAACTCTGGTATTGCTCAAATCCAAGCGCAGTTGGCTGCGATGGCTCTGGAGCTTCGGGATATGAAACAAGGAAAAACCGGTCGCGAAGAGGTTTGGTGTACACAATGTCGCACAGAAGGTCACAACAAGGAACACTGTCCTGTGGTAAGAAATTACCCGAATACTGGTGCACCAAACCCGTTTACCCCTCAAGTTTTTTATTGTGAGCTTTGCAGAACAACAGGGCAGCATCGACTTGAAGACTGCTATTTGCTACAGAGGTATGGACAGGTACCTAAGAACCCCTATTGTAAATTCTGTAAGTCCGTAGGACATAACGAAGACGAGTGTCGCAGTTATGACTTTATGAGAGAGCGCACCTACGATGCCTATCGGGTACAAAATGAGGGACCGAGCAATGATGGCTATGGCTACCGGGGTGATGCATCAAGTAGAGGTGCTTTTGGAGGCCGTGGTCATGGTAGTATGGCTAGCAGAGGACATCTGGCAGAGGACAGGTGGTGTGTTATAACTGTAACCAGGCCGGACATCTGGCTCGCGACTGTCGGAACCCCACTACGACATGTCGGTATTGCCAGGCAGTAGATCATGTGATCGAGCAGTGCCCACAGTTGATAGCTAAGATTCAGGAAAGAAATAGTGCCCCTACTCAGAACATTCAGATGATTTCCGTCGAGCAAAGACCTGCCCCAGCCATTAATGTTGTTACCCAGAGTGGAGCTACGACGCACATAGAGCATAAGGAGAAACAGCCTGATGAGGCTTGCATTCGCAAGGCTCCAGAGAAAGCCCCAACAATTAGTATCGAAAGAGAACAAGAGACAGCCATGGAAACCAAGCGCGATTTTGTTGATCCTAGCACAGCAATAGTACCCACGTAGCAATATTAGCACGAGTCGCAACTGCAAGAAGTTTCGACGGATAAAGTAAGTACACTATCCTCCTTTTTACAGAGCTATATAAAACTCTTAAGGAATCAGAATGCTTTAAAGGAGTTGCAAAAAGTTCTTGCTTTCTGTGAACCTCAGAGAAGAGTTGATAAGGAGAAAACTGTTAATCGTGTCCGAAAAACTGGTAGGGAAATGAGATTGAATGCCCAGATAGGAGAGTATGATATGACTGGTGTTATTTTGGATCTAGGATCAGAGGTAAATGTCCTAACCAAGCAGACCTGGGAACAAATGGGAAAACCTATCCTTGATTGGTCCCCTATACAGTTGAGATTAGCCAATCAACAGAGGATTGTGCCCCTAGGACGATTTCCTAATGTTCCAGTAGATATTGATGGAGTTTGTACTGTAGCAGACTTCAAAGTTATTGAAATCATTGACGACAGCAATCCCTATCCAGCCTTGTTAGGTATTGAGTGGGCAATGGCAAATGCTGCAGTTATTAACCTTAAGAAGAGACAGATGACTTTCGAAGGGCAAGATTTGCGAGTCATAGTCCCACTGGATCCCTCTCAAGGAGAAAGGTACACAAAACCCCTCCGAGATGAAGATCAGGATGTGTTGGACCATATCTACAATATCACAGCGAAGGAAGAAGATTATGTTGATCCTAATGCCGAAGGTATTATGGATTGGCAATGTGACAGCTCCTGTATGACGGATTCAGATGATGGTCTAGAGAATTGGCAGAACAGATTGTATGAGCTACATGGCCACCGTTGTGCAAGAATTACCAAGTCTCTTAGATGGCTTGGCTTGCAGACAAGACCCTTACCTGTTTTTGATGGGTCGACAGACCCAGAAGAGTTTATTGAGCAATTCTCAGCTTAGATACCAGACTCACAGAAAATGGAGACTTTGGATTCAGCATTCAGAGCCACAGCAGCCAGATGGTGGAATGGTCACAAACAACACATTCACAGTTGAGAAGTTTGCCAACAGTCCCTTTGCCTGAGATTCACGAATCGACCACAGGAGGTCCGGAGTAGATTTAATGGTAAGACTAACCCTCAGAAGCATTTGGAGCAATGTTACGAAGCCTGGAAGCATGTACCTCGTACAAAGTGGGTGCATAGGTTTGTGCATACCTTGGATCCTGTTGTAAAGAATTGGTATGCGGAGGTCGAGCTTCGCCGGGGTACTGTAAGTTGGGATACTCTTATTGACAGTTTTGTATTGACATTTTCTAGTAATGAGGTTTGCCCTACTCTAGACGCAGCTATTAGGTTGATCCATACTAAGGTGTTTGATGATCAAGAGATAGCAGAATACCAACCGGATTGGAAGGCACAAGAAGCTAATGCAGTCGAATGCTATAACCTCGCAATTGACGAGGATGATGATCCGCGCAACATTGATATTCCGGAGTCAGAAGGCCACTGCGAAGTTCATGGACCAGCAGTCGAAGTTCCTGAGGTGACAGCCCCTGAAGACGTGGACCGTAAACATTGGCTCAGAAGAACAACCTAAGCATGCTACCATTGGAGATTATTGGGACGACAAAATGGTAAGCAAAGTGACCCAACTTCTCCATGAATATCAGGACCTATTTCCAACAAAGTTTTCAGAGATGAAAGGTATCCTGGGTGATATAGGAGTCATAAAGATCCCCTTGAAACCTGATGCGAAGCCTGTGAAACAGCGTCCTTATAGGTTAAACCCTAAGTACAAGGAAAAAGTTAGGATGGAGTTGGATAAGATGCTTGCTGCAGGAATTATTGAGCCTGTTGAGGAATCTGAGTGGGTCAGTCCTATGGTCGTGCAAGAGAAGAAGACTAAGGGTGAAATCCTCATCTGTGTTGATTTAAGGAAGCTGAATGATGCTTGTCTACATGATCCTTTCCCCACACCTTTCACGGATGAAGTGTTAGACAATGTCGGGGGTAAGGAAGTGTACTTT